>APFE031544681.1:0-30502 GCA_000404065.3 Pinus taeda
ACATGTAGAAGTTTTGGAAAGATATGTAAATATCGATCTTATAATGAAATTTTGTATTTTAGATGAAAGTCAAGCATAAGGTCAACATTTGTTGCTTCAACAACTTCTTATCTAGATAGAAGATTTGTGTACATAAGGTCAAGCATAAGGTCAAGTTGTTCCCTGTTTTGGAGCATTTAAATAGGGTGTTCTCATACAGTCTAAAATCATGAGCACGCATCAACAAAGTTACCATGCAAAAAGGAGATTTAGTCATATTTGATAGTACCCACTGGATTTTCTATAATTGTAGTCACAATGTTCTTCAGGTTCTTTTGCCCACTGATGGAGTAATATTGTCTATTTGGAAATTGGAGAAACATTTGGTCATTTAGTTTGATATAAAGCCCATTGGTGATGATCCTATGTGGACTGGAAGGGCATATATTTAACTTTATATTTAATATGAGAAGAGGGAAACTATTTGATAAGAAAGAAATTCCATTGGGTATGAAAGCAATCAGTGTTCGCACTTTTCGGCCTAAGAATTCAACACATATTTTTGTAGTGTTACATAGGAATGACAGGATGAAAACTATATACAATAGCTTTTCTAATCATGGTAACTTATGGTTTGTTGTGCCTGATGGAAACAAAAGGGCCATGGAGCAATGCGTAGGTTGGGTGGTGATTTCAACGATATTTGGAGCCTACAACAATATTAGTGTTGATTTTGGGTAGCATCGGATGTGCTCTAACTCTGAAATTTTGTGGAGGGGCTAGGACACATGAGATCTCCAAGACCCAGAAATCATTTGGAGAAGTTCCACCTAGATGAGGAGTTATTAAAATAATTAATATTTTTAATGGGGTTCCTAAGTCTAAACTTAAGAAAATAAAAATATTAATGGGTTTTAATAAAAATATGGGTGAGAAGCTTCTAAGAGACAAGGATCAAGTCTTATCTTAGCCATTGATTAAGGACTTAATCTCGTTCGTTGATTCATCAACGGTAAAAGTATAAGAGGAGGCTTGAGGGTCAGTTGGAGACACAATATATTGATCAGTCAATTCGATTTTTTTGGTGCGTGGTTTGCTGAAAAAAATCAAACAAGTGATCTGAGTTGCAGCAAAGGGGCAGGGATAGTTGGGGTTGGAGGATCTTCTTCGAGACCCCGAATACTCACAGAGAGAGGCAGAGATACGCTAGAGGAGGGAGTGCAGACCAAGGAAGGCTAACATTGGGCCAAGAGGGCCCACACATTGCTTGACGCAGTGCCAGCATAGGGGAAGAGCTGCCCTCCTGCAGAAGTCCAAATTCAGCTAGGGAGCAACATGATCAGCGGAGAAGGTTGGCGTCAGAGCTCCTAGAGGCAGAGGAGGAAGCACAGAGTTGACGCAGTGTCTCAAAGAGGCCCACACAGGCCCATGCAACTACTGCGAAGGGGCAGTGCAGTTGTACATGGGGATGGTCAGTCCCATTGCCTGATCGGAGGGATTGTCCCGGGTGAAGTGATGTAATCTTTGTAACTGGATAGCCTAGAGGGCATCCAGAGTTGTATTGGAACTACTGCTTAATAATAGAAAACCCTCAAAGTTGTTGCATCGGTTTTCCTGCATTGGGCTTTTCCGGGGACATTTGTCCAAAAATAACAGTGTCCCTTGTTTGTTTGTCTCATATTTGTCTTAGTTTATGATCTGTATGTCAATGTAGTCTATAGTAGTGATTTTCATCACTGTTTATAAATTAAATAACTTGTTGAATGAAATAACAAGTAGGAGATGCTAAACCAATATCTGCAACAGGATTTATGTTTCTAAAGATTCAGAAATTTTCACATGGTATCAAAGCATTGCACATCATAGGATGTTGAAGACATCAACCGAGAGATCCAGTGAATTTGCTGCAGAGAAGCAGTTGTCCCAAGTGACAACGTTGTTTCAAAGGCAGAGGAGCAGCTAAAGGAGTGACGCAGAGCTAAAGAAGTGACGCAGAGGCTCACACAATGCTTGTGTCAACATTTCGAGCCTGTAGAGGGTGACGCGGTACCCGAGAGGAGTTCACGCAGTGACTACGTCATCTCTCTTGGCCAGCGCAGAGCCTGAGAGGCTCAAATCAGTCAATTGTCAGGGATGGAGGAGCAGAGCAGTTTCAATCAGTGGAGTTGGTGGGGCATTGTTGCTGTTGGTGTAGAAGAGTGTCTGTGGAGACAAAGTCAAGGTAGAGGGATTCATTGCCTTGACAGATTTCTAACCAAAGAAATCTAGATCCGACTTGCAGCAGCAAAGGAGGATTGGAGAGGAGTGATTCGACATTTGGCCGGAGGATTTCCATGAAGGAAATCAAGACTCAGAGGGAGTTTAGAGGAGCTTGTTCCTTAGAGGATTTCTAGCATCGAAGAGATCTAGATCTGAGTCTTGTTGAATTAACAGCAGGAGAGGGAGAAGAGAACTAGTCCTATTTTTGTTGAGCAGAGATGGCAATCAATGGACTAAGGGATCAGGACAGATTGGATGGAGCATCCAATTTGTCATCTAGAAGGGCAGGATCCTAGTAGTCCTAGACAAGAATCACATCAAGGACTATGCCTTCAAGGTAGTTGTTTCAGTTGACGCTGATCCGCTGAAGAAGTACGAGAAGGCCCAGGCAAAGGCTAAATGCATGATTCTAGACGATGTCAAAGATCATGTGGTCCCACACATTGCTGAGAAGGAAACATCAAGGGAGATGTGGGAGAAACTAACCACCTTGTACTAGGGGACTTTCGTTCAACGGAAGATGCTACTAGAGAATCAGCTGAGACAGTACCAGATACAGAAGGGAGAAAAGATTGATCCCTTCCTTCTCAGGTTGCAAAGGATTCGAGACCAGCTGACTTCTGTGGGGTCTACACTAGATCCTAATTTCATGGTCAGGATTGCCCTGAATGCAGTCACCGAAGACTGGGAGACATTTGTCTAGAGTATCTTGGGCAGAGCTTCTCTCCCCAGTTGGGAGGAAATCTGGGTAGCTCTTCGACAAGAAGAGATCAGGAGGCTAACCAAGAAAGGAAGTAGTGGCAAAGGAGCACGGGTCAAGAAGGACAAGGAGGAGGATGTAGCTCTCGCATCATCGAGACAACATGGGTAGCAGAAACGAAAGAAAATATCCAAGGTCAAATGGTTCAGGTGTGGTGAACTAGGACATTTCGCCACTCAGTGCCCCCGGAAGAAGGGCAAGGAAGAGGCCTTTGACTCAAAGGTTGCTCCAACGAAAGATTGCAAGGAGGATGATGACAAGGATTGTGCCATGAGTGCTCATGCACCTCTAGACAAGAGATGGGGCGACATAGAGATGTAGTTGGGAGGACTACACACGGGCATGATCCTTTAGGTGCCCAAACTCTTAAGATCACATATGGCTATGATAGCCCTTAACGACAATAGCAAAATGACGGGTGTTGGTTGGTGCGAGGTGTGATGAAGCAACAATGGCAGAGCCAGAGTGCCAAAGTCTAAAGCAACGCAGTGGATGTTGTAGCAGTGCGAGAGGCAGAGACCAAATTGCAGTAGCTCAAGAGCAGCATAGGTAGCTTCAACATCACGAGGCATCCATACTGAACAACATGTCATTTTTTGGGTGAAGTTTCAGTTACTTCTCAGTAACTGAGTTGCAGTGCAACAGTTAGTTGTGTCAGTGCTATGGGCAGCATGATGCAACATTTTGAGAGGGAGCTGCAATATAGATGTAGCGGTGACAGTGGCAGAGTCATGGGCAACAGTACATGATGCGGCAGTGTAGTGGATGAGGGGCAACAGGCCAAGCATCAGTAGCACAGAGGACCGATGCAGTGGATTAGTGTAATACTTCTATTGAGAAGTATTGTTAAAGCACATTCCTTGCTAAGAGGGAGTGTTGATTTTTGGTAGCATCGGATGTACTCTAGCTATAAAATTTTGCGGACAGGTTAGGACACATGAGATCTCCAAGACCCAGAAATCGTTTAGAGAAATTCCACACGGATGAGGAGTTATTAAAATAATTAATATTTTTAATGGGGTTCCTAAGTCTAAACCTAGGAAAATAAAAATATTAATGGGTATTAATAAAAATATGGGTGAGAAGCTTCTAACAGAAGAGGATCAAGTCTGTTTTAATCTTAGCCATTGATTAGGGACTTAACCTCGGCTGTTGATTCATCAACGGGAAAAGTATAAGAGGAGGCTTGAGGGTCAGTTGGAGACACACCATATTGATCAGTCAGTTCGATTTTTCTGGGGCGTGGTTTGCTGAGAAAATCAAACAAGTTATCTGAGTTGCAACAGAGGGGCAAGAATAGTTAGGGTTGGAGGATCTTCTCCCAGACCCCGAATACTCGGCACAAAGAGGCAAAGATACACCAGAGGAGGCAGCGCAGACCAAGGAAGGCTGACATTGGGCCAAGAGGGCCCACGCAATGCTTGACGCAGTGCCAGCGCAGGGAAAGAGTTGCCCTCCTGCAGAAATCTGAATTCAGGCTGACGTTAGAGCTCCAAGAGGCAGAGGAGGCAAAGGAGAACTGACGCAGTGTCTCAAAGTGCTCCACACAGCTACTGTGAAGGGGCAGCGCAATTGTAGCCGGGGATATTTAGTCCAGTTGCCGGATCGAAGGGATTTTGCCAAGTGAAGTGAGGTAATCTCACTTAGGTTTTCGCGAGTATATTTTTATCTTTGTAACTGGATAGCCAAGAGGGAATCCAGAGTCGTATTCAGAACTACTGCTTAATAATAGAAAACCCTCAGAGCTGCTGCATCGGTTTTCCGACATTGGATTTTTCAAGGGACGTTTGTCCAAAAAGAACAACGTCCCTTGTGTGTTTGTCTCATATTTGTTTTAGTTTATGATCTGTATGTCAGTGTAGTCTACAATAGTGTTTTTCATCACCGTTTATAAATTAAATAACTTGTTGAATGAAATAACAAGTAGGAGATGCTAAACCAGTGACTGCAGCAGGATTTTTGTTTGTAAAGATTCAGAAATTTTCACAACTAGGCCACCCATAAGTGTGAGGAGAATCATTGCAAAAAACATTGGTTTAAGTATTAAGGTTTTCGCAGTACATTATATTAGATATCATTTTGGGATTCAACTGTGTTAAGTCATTCATCTATGACCATTTCCGTGAGAGGTAGTCGTAAGTGGGCTTGATTGTGGGGAAAACTCCACAGTTAAGCATGCTTGAGCCAGAGGCGATCTGGGATGGGTGACCTCCCGGGAAGTCCTGGTTACTGGGTGTAAGCCCCGGAAGTGATGATCGACGCTATGTGATTCATTTCACTAGTTTCAATCCCACTTCTTCACCCCTGTGAGCATCACCCGATGCAATGAGTGTTAAGTGGACTATTCAAAAATCATGAGAAATCAGTCCGTTACGACTACCTCTCAAGGAAATGGTCATAGATGAATGACTTACTTAACGCAGTTGAATCCCAAAATGATATCTAACATTGGTTTAATTATGTTTGTGGGCAATACAGCTCTCGTACACCTTGTAACCTTACTAGTTACCAAATCAAACAAAATGAATCTCATAAAATAGGACTTTGGTGCACAGTTTTGGTCAATGAGTTGCCATACAAGAAAATTGTTCTCTTCTTCACAAGTTTTTCCCAACGCTAATCTCGCTTATTCAAACTCTACGTTGATGATTATTTCTCATTGGACATTTTTTTAGCTTGAAGAACTCAAATACAAAGGTGGTCTTCTCATACCAATTGTGACTTCTTTCTTTGTTCGTTCCACAACTATAAAAATCATTTTGTTTTATATTTGTATGCAGACATCGACTTGCAATCTCTTCCATTCTCCTAGCAGGGATAAGCGATTGAAACACCCAACGATGTATAAAGTAGCACAGTTGTTTGTCTACAACAACATGTTTATGTCTACACAACACAAAATTAAAGGGGTTGCGGTGATATAGAAAAATGTTTTGGATTTAAATGATTTCACTACAAACATCAGAGACGATCTCAAAGAGTTCTTTGGGAGAAAAGTATCATTGAAGCTTCCCAGCATATCTCATAACAATTCCAGCAAAATGGAAGTGCAAAGTTAAGTGAAATGTGCTTCTACAGCATTGGATCTCTATTGATGAGGGAGTCATCACTGCCATACCACCTATCCTTGGGTTTGTGTGAGTTTGCACCACAAAAGGCTTTGCCCTTTTGTGGGAAAAGAACCCAATCATTGGTATTTTGTACCCAAGTTGTTGGTGTGAAATCAAGAAAAGGAATTATTATTTATTCATTGTTGCAAGTGGAGAACCCTTAGAGGAGCAAGTGTGACCTAAGGCTACGACGAAGGGTCTTGATCAAATGAAGAACTTAATTTTCCTTAAGTTAGTTGGGCTTTGTCTAGAAACTTCAAGTTGGCCTAGAATTGGAAAGACACCATACCAAGGAGGCCACATATTTCAGGAAGTCGAGCTAGGTACAGAACAAGGAGGGTTTCATGCTTGCCTTTTTGTCTTATGCTCTGGTTCAGGTTCAAGGAGGACGTTGGCTTTGTTCGGTGAGGGTTTCAATGGACAAGTCTATGCATCCAAGTAATGGAAGAGAATTGTGGAAAAGGGTCGAAATTTTTGGGCTAATAGCAGTGGTACTTCTATGATCTAGCCACAGAGTCTTGTACCTTATTAGAGAGCCAAAACACCTAGAATAAGGTTTTTTTGGTATGCCGCGAGGATTGGAGGAAAGTTGGAGTAACGTTGCATGCCTTAGAGGACCAATGCAACAAGTACAAGGCTAGAAGAAAGGTACCGCAGGTCTGAGGTAACCCTAGATTTCGGACCGTAGAGATCTGTAGTAAGGGCTAGGATATAAATCAAGAAAATAACCCGAACCGTGGTTGCTTGGAGGCTAAGTGATAGCGTCATCAACGAGATAGATTACTAAGGTTGGAGGGTTTTTCGGACAATAGTTTTGATATGTCATAATTAGGGCTTCTTCCTATGCAAAGAGCTATCTTATGGTATGTCCAAATCTCAGTGAAAGAATAGCCCACATCTATGATGAATGAAGAGGGTCGAGACCCTAGAAAGGGAGGCAAATGACTCTTTGTTGTGTGTGGAAGTTTGAGATAGAAGGACAGGGGCAAGGGTGATTTAGTAAAGGAAAAGAGAAGGTTTGTTCAAAGGTTTGAACAACAGTTCTAATTAGCCCTAAGAATAGGGATATATAACACATCGTATCACTGTTGGTGGGTTCTTTGGAATAGCCCTAGATTAACATTGCATGCCTTAGAGGACCAATGGAACAAGTACATGACTGGAAGAAGGGTATCACAAGTCTGAGGTAACCCTAGATTTGGGGCCGCAGAGATCTATAAGAAGGGGTAGGATATTAGTCAAGAAAATGACCAGAACCGTGGTTGCTTGTAGGCTAAGTGATAGCGTCCTCAACGAGATATATTGCTAAGGTTGGAGGGTTGTTCATGAGGTTTCAGACAAGAGTTTTGATATGTCATAGTTAGGGCTTCTTCCTATGTAGAGAGCCATCTTATAGTATGTCCAAATCTCAGTGAAAGAATAGCCCACATCTGTGATGAATGAAGAGGGTCGAGACCCTAAAAAGAGAAGCAAATGACTCTTTGTTGTGGGTGGAAGTTTGAGATAGAAAGGCAGAGACAAGGGATATAGAACACATCTTATTATTGTTGGTGGGTTGTTTGGAATAGCCGTATATCGGGACAATTTATGGAAACAAATTGCAGAAGAAAGGACAGTCTTGGAAACCCTAGATTAGTCATGGTGTTCACTGTGTATGGGTTATTTTGGAATCCCCTTAGAATGCATCTAATCATTGTTAGTGGGTTGTTTGCAATAGCCCTAGATATGGCCAATTTAAGGAGACAAATTGTAGAAGAAAGGGAACTCTTGGAAGTCCTAGATTAGTCATGGTGTCAACTATGTACGAGTACTTTTGGAAGCTGAAAGGATTGAGCCTTGAGGATGAAAGGGCAACTGAGATGGGCTAGATCTGGTGTGACCTTGGAGGAACATTCTTGAGCATACATGACATTGACAAATGGGTCGTCTAGAAGACCTCAAGAACAGTGTTCATGAAAGAAATTAATGGGTTGTTAGGAGGCAGAGTGATGGAGCCCTAGTTTAGCTTATGAAAGGAGCCATATGGTTGACAAGAGGGCATATCTAGAAGACCCAAGGAGCAAAATTCTTAATGGAGCTAGAAGGTTGGTGGTGGGCATGTCTGTGAGCCAAATTTCAGTGACACAAAAGGAGTTGTGATCATTGATAGTGGCAGCTGAATATGCAAGTGTTGTGATCAGCACATTAGGACGCAAGAGGACCTGCCAGATGTGTTCAACTTCAAGGTACGTGAACTGAAAGGGCTATAATCCCTGTTGTCAACAAGTAGGTCAATTGTGCTTTGTTTAGGGTAGGTTGGTGGTCATAGAAGTTGACATCAAGACCTGGTTGTCCTTATATCAAGGTTGTATGTAAGGGCCATGATCCCTAGTGCAGGAACCCTAAGATTGTTGTATTATAGTTTGTAATATAACAAGTAGAGGGTTTAAAAAGTTAACAATTGTCATGTGCACTAGTTGATTCACTGATGTACGTTATTTCGTTGTGCAAAGTAGAAGTGTTGTCGAATTTGAGTGTCTTTGTGTTCGTGATTTTAGACTCGAACTAGATTCTTAAGTGTCATGGAAAAATTAACAAGCTTACATTTGAATTAACCATACACATACCTACCCTTCCTTTGCTAATATTATAGTGGCAGCAATCATGAAAAATAAGCACTAAAGATGTGAACCTAATTATAATTTTTTTATTTCTTTCATATCAAAGTTTTACAAAAAAATTCTTGAATCTCACACACATGAACAAGATCATACTACCTTCCCGGATCCAGGTGCCGTCCCTGCCATAAATGGCATTCATGCACATTAATCTTCCATGGTACTGCCACCTGCTTCACAGCGTGGAGCCCCAGATCTCGTCTGATGGTGGGAAGAATGTTTTTATGGCCATAGGCCGGAGCAGGCCGGCGCCATTAATGAAGGCCAAAGCCCGAAGCTGCCTACTGTGGGTTATTTACATGGAGCTCCCCGTTGTTTTTTCCACTTCTTTGGTTCAGGCATCTGGTGCTCAGTTTGCTCTGCAGATAGGATGAGAAGGTGAGAAGGAGTCCGGCTTCAGAGGTGAAATTCGAGCCTGTTCGGGCTTGAATTTGCAACACCTCCATTCTACCTGCATGCTGCACAGCGGAAATATTTTACATCAGTTACATTTGTTCTGTCTCTCGGTTTCGTGCCTCTGCTTTTTATTCTCTCGAGCCCACAGTTCATCTGAGGCATTCTTCTGGGTTTAGTATTTGTTCGTTTGGGTTTTTGGTGACTGTTAGCAACATGAAGCGTCCAGGGAAACGAACCTGTTCGAGTGATCGACCTGGTAGCAGCAAGCGTCCCTCTGCTCGTCCTCCGCCCAACCCTGTGCTCACAACCATCAACCTCTCCTCCTCTCCCGAGGATCCTCCTCCCAGCAATCCTTCTCGCCATCTGATTCCTAACAGTGCCTTTCAGTCCACCCATTTTAAATTCCAGAGTAGCCTGAATAGGCCTCTGATTTCCGCCCAGATTACCATTATCATGTCTGAAGAAGTTAACCAGGTTGCCCCTATCTCCTGCATTAACCCCAATTCTTCTCACAGTAGTGAGCGCTCCTCTGCCAAGAATGCCATGGATGTTAAAAGGGAGACTGAACCGGTTATCTAGGTCAATTTGCCATCCATAATCCCTCCCCTGGTTAACTGTGATCATTTCGAAATAGAGACCGATGCTGGAACCACCGACAAGGTGCCGGAAGGCAACGTGTTGGGTGATAAAGAACTACTCAGTCAGGACGACGCATGTCTGGAGGATGAGGAGACACAGGGGGAAGCTGAAAAAAATGAATAATTGGCAATGTGGGCTGAAAAAAATGAATAATTGGCAATGTGGTTTGTTCTTTTTGGTTCCTCGGTGGATGCTCCGGGAGCACTGCCCAGGAATTTTGGCCAGGACTCAGCTTCACAGCATCAATTCCAGTTTTGGGTCTCTCCTCGACGCGGCGTCTGTTCAGTTCATGGACCCGGGCTATCAGTTATGTTTCTCTGTTTATCTTCCTGTTCATCTCTCTCGGTATGCTTGTAAAGCCAACATAATTGGCTGTATGTCTCTGATTCTCCCCGGTTTCTACAGTAATGGGGCAGTTTTGTAATGTGAAAGGCTTGTGGGATCCTGCCCTTGCAGCCGCCATCTTATGTAAAAATATTTTGATTTCCAGTTAATAGAATTAGATGTTACAGAGAAAAAAAAACAAGATCATACTACCTCGAAACCATTACAAAAGGATAAATCGTTCTGCAAAAAGAAAATATTTCAGTGTATTAAAGGAGAATAGTATTAGGTAGGAGAAAAGTATGGTTCACCCATCCTTTAGGCCAAGTTTGTAGAATTTCTAATGTATCTTCACCACTTACATTGGTAGATTATACAATTGTAGTCGTTCACTACATAAAGAAGATCATTATAGTTGATTATGAGAGCATAGGTAACACACAATAAATTGCATAGCAAACAAGTGGAGCCAAAAATTAGCCCAAGATACTTTCAAGTGATGCATTGCATATAGGTATGTTAACTCACCTTCATTTACAAACAATAACCTCCACTTTCTCTGTTTGCTTCCTTCATTTCTTTCTCTTTCTGCTTCCTTCATTTCCTTTTCCACACCCAACAAATGAAACCAAGACCAAACAACAAAAAACGTGAAAAAAAGGAAAAGAAAGAAAAAAAAAAAAAACGAGTACAACGCACCCAACAAATGAAATGAAACTAAGATCAAACTACAAAAAATTAGCAAAAAAACTAACCAAAAAAAATTAAAAAAATCAAAGCATGGCCATGTTGAAACTCAAAAAACAAAACATGCAAACCAGAAAAAAGAAAAATTGCAAAGATACCCTTTGTACATCATCTCTCCTATAATGTGCTCTCCTCCGCTGAAACGAAAAAAACTAGGTTGAATAGGGTTAAAATATACACACAATTAGTAATGGTAAACATATTTCAAAACCAATAATTATTCATAATAGAAAATGCACCTCCCCTATAATTTCCCCTAGAATTTGTTTTATAACGATGGACACTCTCATTTGTATTCCACTTGTTCCTGCTCATCAAAACAAGCCATCTACAACAGATACAAAATAAGATATTAGAATCGTTCCATAAGATAAACTAAAGTCGAACACAATAATTAATTGTACTATGAAACACACCTTTCTTTAAGACTGTTATATAAAAGGGGAGAGCCCATTTTATATTTCATGTATTCTTGCTCAACGGAACAAGCCATTTGCACTAAATATCAATAAAATATTAGATTTCCAATAGAATTTAAAGTAGAGAGTTTGAAGGTATTAACTTGTCAAGCAACTTAGTTTGTGTCCAATTATATTATGTTATATCTCAAACAATATAAATTTTATAAACTAGATGTACTTCTACTATTAGTAATACAACAATGTTTTCATAAGATGTAAATTTTTCGGAAAAGGAATCTAACCATATCTAAACATATTGAACACCCAAAATCTTAGGGTCCACAAGGCAGTCGTGTTGTACATTAGCACGATGGTTGATTCATAGAACGATCACTCTGCTTGTCTGCTCAACCTTTCCCACCTCCTCTACAAACGTTGTGTGGGGTTGTGCATGTGATGTGGAGCAAGAAAACATATGTTGCACCATCCTAGACACTACAACTATAGTCACTCACTACACAGAGTAATATTATATACGAGATCACAAAATAAACCACAAGAGAAAATGAATAACAAATATACAGAGCAACATATTAATCATACACCTACTTGTTCGCCCTTGGCTAATGTTATAGCAGCAACAACAATGAACAATAAGCCATGAAATTGTGAACCTCAGTATAACATTTCCCTTTATTTTGTATCAAAGTTCTTGGAAAATCTCAAACCTCACACCCATTGACAAGATCATACTACCCTAAAGCCATGACAAAAGGATAAATCAATTCGCAAAAAATAAATATTTCAATCAATTAAAGGACAATATTCTTATGTGGGAAAAAAATATGGCTCACCAATTGTCCAAGCTATGTTTGTACAATGTCTAGGGTATCTTCACCTTGACCTTCATAGACTATACAATTGTGGCCGCTCACTACACAAAGCAGATCAATATAGTTGAGTGTGACACCACATATAAAACATATAATAATTTGAAAAACAAGCAAATGGATTCACAAATGAGCGAAAGATAATTGTGAGTGAAATGCATTACATATAGTTAAGGTGATTCACCTTCGTCCAAGTTGTGTTTGTACAATGTCTAGGGTATCTTCACCTTGACCTTCATAGACTATACAACTGTGGCCGCTCACTACACAAAGTAGATCGATATAGTTGAGTGTGACACCACATATAAAACATATAACAATTTGAAGAACAAGCAAATGGATTCACAAATGAGTGAAAGATAATTGTGAGTGAAATGCATTACATATAGTTAAGGTGATTCACCTTCATTTCTGAAAGATAACCTCCATCTTATCTCTTTGATTTTCTTTCCTCGTTGCTTTCCTTTCCTTTTGCATAGCATGACTACAAATAGCATGACTATGCTCAAACTTAACAAAAACAAAACATATAAACAATAACAAACAAAAAATTACAAACTTCCCCTTTGCACATTATCCCTACTGCAGTGTCCCCTCTTCAGCTGAAAGGAAAAAAAAGTGGGGTGAATAACATTAAAATCCAAACATTGATAGTAATGGTAATCATATTTCAAAACCAAAAATTATACATAATAGCAAACACACCTCCTCTAAAGTTTTTTATATAATGAGGAACACTCGATTTTGTATTCCACTTAATCGTGCTCACGAGAACAAGACATCTACAACAAATACATAATAAGATATTAAAATCAATATACAATTTAAAGTTGAGAATTGAATGCAATAATTAATCATAATATGAAACATACTTGTCTTTGAGTTTTGTTATATAAAGGGGGATAATCCATTTTCTATTTCATGTATCCATAATTTTGATGGATTGTAGTAAATATAACTTACTACACACCAACAAATGCATTTTAATTGTTTCAGGTAGTATTTAGACTCAGAACACGTTGAATTCAACAAATGCCTTTAATTATTTTAGTCAGAATTTAGACCATAACACATTGAATTCCCATGGAGCCCTCTCTCTAGAGAGAGCTTTTGAAATAGAAAATCGAGCAAACTTACTCTAAGAACTTGTGACAAGGGTTACCTAAGGCTATCCACAGATCAAATTTTTTAGAGTAATTCAATATAGTCATGTCATAGTAATTTGAATGAATAATCTTTTGTAGATTATACAATTGTAGTTGTTCACTACATAAAGAGGATCATTATAGTTGATTATGAGAGCATAAATAACACATAATAAATTGAATAACAAACAAGTGGATCCAGAAATTAGGAAAAGATACTTATAAGTGAAATGCACGGCATAGAGGTACGTTAACTCACCTTCATTTATGAACAATAACCTCCATTTTCTCTGTCTGCTTCCTTCATTTCCTTTTCCATACCCAACAAATGAAACCAAGACCAAACTACAAAAAACGTGAAAAAAAGGAAAACGAGTACAACACACCCAACAAATGAAACCAATACCAAACTACAAAATATGAACAAAAAAACAAACAAACAAACAAAGGAAAATAAGTACAACTCAAAGCATGGCCATGCTCAAACTCTTAAAACAAAATATGCAAAAAGAGAAAAAAGAAAATTCCAAATATCCCCTTTGCACATCATCTCTCCTATAATGTGCTCTCCTCTACTCAAAGGAAAAAAATTTGGGTAGAATAACGTTAAAATATACACACAATTAGTAATGATAAACATATTTCAAAACCAATAATTATTCATAATAGAAAACGCACCTCCCCTAAAATTTGTTTTATAACGATGGACACTCTCTTTTGTATTCCACTTGTTCGTGCTCATCAAAACAAGCCATCTACAATAGATACAAAATAAGATATTAGAATGATTATATAAGTTAAACTAAAGAGTCGAATGCAAAAATTAATCGTAATAAGAAACACACATTTCTTTAAGACTGTTATATAAAAGTGGAGAGCCCATTTTGTATTTCTTGTATTCATACCCAATGGAACAAGCCAATTGCACTAGATATATAATAAAATATTAGATTTCTAATAGAATTCAAAGTAGAGAGTTTGAAGGTATGAACTTGTCATGCAACTTAGTTAGAGTCCAATTATATTTTTTTTGTTATACCTCAAAAAAATATAAATTTTATAAACTAGATGTACTTTTACTACGAGTAATACAACAATGTTTTCATAAGATGTAAATTTTTCAAAAAAGGAATCGAAGCATACCTAAACATATTGAACACCCAAAATACCAGGGTCCATAAGGCAGTAGTGTTGTACGTTAGCATGATGGTTGATTGGTTGAAGGGTTAGTATGCTTGTCTGCACAACCTTACCCAACTCCTCTACAAGGCACGTTGTGTGGGGGTGTGCATCTGATGTGGGGAGGGAAAAAATACACTGCACCATCCTAGACACTGCAACTATAGTCACTCACTGCACAAATAAACCACGATAAAAAATGAATAACAAAAATACAGAGCGACAAATTAATCACATGTACCTGGCCCTTGGCTAATGTTATAGCAACCTCAACCATGAACAATAAGCCCTGAAATTGTGAACCTCAATATAACATTTCCCTTCATTCTGTATCAAAGTTTTTGGAAAATCTTTGACCCCACACCCATTAACAAGATCATACTACCCTGAAACCATGACAAAGGTATAAATCGATTTGCAAAAAAACAAATAATTCAATCGATTAAAGAAGAACACTCTTATGTAGGAAAAAAATATGGCTCACCAATTGACCAAGCTGCATTGGTACAATGTCTAGGGTATCTTCACCTTGACCTTGATGACTATACAATTGTGGTCGTTCACTACACAAAGCAAATTGATATAGTTGAGTGTGAGACCACATATAAAACATAATATAAATTGAAAAGCAAGCAAACGGAATCACAAATGAATAAATGATAACCTCCATATTATCTCTTTGATTTTCTCTCCTCACTGCATTTCTTTCCTATTGCGCATCCAATAAACAAAACCAAGAACAAGATCATACTACCTCGAAACCATTACAAAAGGATAAATCATTGTGCAAAAATCAAATATTTTAGTGTATTAAAGGACAACAGTATTTTGTAGGAGAAAAGTATGGCTCACCCATCCTTTGTGCCAAGTTTGTATTGTTTCTAGTGTATCTTCAGTGCTTCACCACTTGAGTTTTGTAGATTATACAATTGTAGTCATTCACTACATAAAGAGGATCATTATAGTTGATTATGAGAGCATAGATAACACATAATAAATTGAATTACAAACAAGCATAGATAACACATAATAAATTGAATTACAAACAAGTCAGGCCAAAAAGCCAAAAATTCGCAAAACATACTTTTAAGTGAAATGCATTATATATAGGTATGTTTACTCACCCTCATTTATCAACAATACACTACACCATCCTAGACACTGCAACTATAGTCACTCACTGCACAAATAAACCATGAGAAAAAATGAATAACAAATATACAGAGCGACAAATTAATCACATGTACCTGGCCCTTGGCTAATGTTATAGCAGCCTCAACCATGAACAATAAGCCCTGAAATTGTGAACCTCAATATAACATTTCCCTTTATTCTGTATCAAAGTTTTTGGAAAATCTCAAACCCCACACCCATTAACAAGATCATACTATCCTGAAACCATGACAAAGGTATAAATCGATTTGCAAAAAAACAAATAATTCAGTCGATTAAAGAAGAACACTCTTATGTAGGAAAAAAATATGGCTCACCAATCGTCCAAGTTGCATTGGTACAATGTCTACCTTGACCTTGATAGACTATACAATTGTGGTCGTTCACTACACAAAGCAAATTGATATAGTTGAGTGTGAGACTACATATAAAACATAATATAAATTGAAAAGCAAGCAATCGGATTCACAAATGAATGAATGATAACCTCCATATTATCTCTTTGATTTTCTCTCCTCACTACATTTCTTTCCTATTGCGCATCCAATAAACAAAAGCAAGAACAAGATCATACTACCTCAAAACCATTACAAAAGGATAAATCATTGTGCAAAAATGTATTAAAGGACAAGAGTATTTTGTAGGAGAAAAGTATGGCTCACCCATCCTTTGTGCCGAGTTTGTATTGTTTCTAGCGTATCTTCAATGCTTCACCACTTGAGTTTTGTAGATTGTACAATTGTAGTCATTCACTACATAAAGAGGATCATTATAGTTGATTATGAGAGCATAGATAACACATAATAAATTGAATTACAAACAAGTCAGGCCAAAAATTCGCAAAACATACTTTTAAGTGAAATGCATTATATATAGGTATGTTTACTCACCCTCATTTATCAACAATAACCTCCCTCCATTTTCTTTGTCTGCTTCCTTCATTTATTTCTCCGTCTCATTCCTTCATTTCCTTTTCCATACCCAACAAATGAAACCAAGACCAAACTACAAAAAATGAGCAAAAAAACAAAGGAAAATAAGTACAACTCAAAGCATGGCCATGGTCAAACTCATTTCAAAAAACATGCAAAAAAAGAAAAAAGAAAAAGAAAATTGCAAATATCCCCTTTGCACATCATCTCTCCTACAATGTGGTCTCCTCTGCTCAAAGGAAAAAAAGTGGGTTGAATAAGGTTAAAATATACACACAATTAGTAATGATAAACATATTTCAAAACTAATAATTATCATAATAGAAAACGCACCTCCCTTAAAATTTGTTTTATAAGGGTGGACACTCTCTTTTTTATTCCACTTGTTCGTGCTCATCAAAACAAGCCATCTACAACAGATACAAAATAAGATATTACAATGGTTATATAAGTTAAACTAAAGAGTGAACGCAAAAACTAATCGTAATAAGAAACACACCTTTCTTTAAGATTGTTATATAAAAGGGGAGAGCCCATTTTGTATTTCATGTATTCATACTCAACGGAACAAGCAATTTGCACTACATATATAATAAAGTATTAGATTTCTAATAGAATTTAAAGTAGAGAGTTCGAAGGTATGAACTTGTCATGCAACTTAATTCGAGTCCAATTATATTTTGTGTTATATCTCAAAAAAATATAAATTTTATAAACTAGATTACTTCTACTACGAGTAAAACAAATAATGTTTTCGTAAGATTTAAATTTTTCAGAAAAGGAATCAAAGCCTACCTAAACTTATTGAACACGCAAAATCCCAAGGTCCACAAGGCAGTAGTGTTGTACGTTAGAACGATGGTTGATTGGTTGAAGGGTCAGTATGTTTGTCTGCTCGACCTTACCCAATTCCTCTACAAGGCACGTTGTGTGGGCATGTGCATGTGATGTGGGGAGGGAAAACAAACACTGCACCATCCTAGACACTGCAACTATAGTCACTCATTGAAAAGTAACATTATATATGAGATCACAAATAAACCACAAGCGAAAATCAATAACAAATATACAAAGCGACAAATTAATCACAAATACCTGGCACTTGGCCATAGCAGCCTCAACCATGAACAATAAGCACTGAAATTGTGAACCTCAATATAACATTTCCCTTTATTCTGTATAAAAGTTTTTGGAAAATCTCAAACCTCACACCCATTAACAAGATCATACTACCCTGAAACCATGACAAAAGTATAAATTGATTTGCAAAAACACAAATAATTCAATCTATAAAAGAACAATATTCTTATGTAGGAAAAAAATATGGCTCACCAATCGTCCAAGTTGCTGCATTAGTACAATGTCTAGGGTATCTTCACCTTGACCTTGATAGACTACACAATTGTGGTCACTCACTACACAAAACAGATTGACATAGTTGAGTGTGAGACCACATATAAAACATAATATAAATTGAAAAGCAAGCAACCGGATTCACAAATGAATGAATCCTAACCTCCATATTATATCTTCAATCTTCTCTCCTTGCTACCTTCCTTTCCTATTGCACATCCAACAAACAAAACCAAGAACACGATCATACTACCTCGAAACCATTACGAAAGGATAAATCGTTGTGCAAAAAGTAAATATTTCAGTGTATTAAAGGACATCGGTATTTTATAGGAAAGAAATATGGCTAACCCATCCTTTATGCCAAGTTTGTAGAATTTCTTGTGTATCTTCACCACTTGACCTTTGTAGAATATACAATTGTAGTCGTTCAATACATAAAGAGGATCATCATCTCTCCTACAATGTGCTCCTCTGCTCAAAGGAAAAAAAGTGGGTCGAATAAGGTTAAAATATACACACAATTAGTAATGATAAACATATTTCAAAACCAATAATTATTCATAATAGAAAACGCACCTTCCCTAAAATTTGTTTTATAACGACGAACACTCTCTTTTGTATTCCACTTATTCATACTCACTAAAACACGCCATCTACAACAGATACAAATAAGATATTAAAATGGTTATATAAGTTAAACTAAAGAGTCGAACGCAAAAATTAATCGTAATAAGAAACACACTTTTCTTTAAGACTGTTATATAAAAGGGGAGAGCATATTTTGTATTTCATGTATTCATACTCGATGGAACAAGCCATTTGCACTAGATATATAATAAAATATTAGATTTTTAACAGAATTTAAAGTAGAGAGTTTGAAGGTATGAACTTGCCATGCAACTTAGTTCAAGTCCAATTATATTTTCTGATATATCTAAAAAAATATAAATTTTATAAACTAGATGTACTTCTACTACGAGTAATACAAACAATGTTTTCATAACAAGTAAATTTTTCAAAAAAGGAATCCAAACATACCTAAATTTATTGAACACCCAAAATCTCGGGGACCACAAAGAAGTAGTGTTGTACGTTAGCACGATGGTTGACTGGTTGAAGGGTAAGTATGCTTGTCTTCTCGACCTTACCCAACTCCTCTACAAGGCACATTGTGTGGGGGTGTGCATGTGATGTGGAGAGGGAAAACATACACTGCACCATCCTAAACATTGCAACTATAGTCACTCACTGCACAAAGTAATATTATATATGAGATCACAAATAAACCATCAGAGAAAATGAATCACAAATATATAGAGCAACAAATTAATCACACGTACCTGGCCCTTTGCTAATGTTATAACAGCCTCAACCATGAACAATAATCCCTAAAATTGTGAACCTCAATACAGTATTTCCCTTTATTCTGTATCAAAGTTTTTGGAAAATCTTAAAGCTCACACCCATTAAAAAATAATACTACCCTGAAGCCATGACAAAGTATAAATCGATTTGCAAAAAACAAATAATTCAGTCGATTAAAGAACAATATTCTTATGTAGGAAAAAAATATGGCTCACCAATTGTCCAAGCTACGTTGGCACAATGTCTAGGGCATCTTCACCTTGACCTTGATAGACTATACAATTGTCATCGCTCACTACACAAAGCAGATTGATATAGTTGAGTGTGAGACCACATATAAAACATAATATAAATTGAAAAGTAAGCAAACGGATTCACAAATGAATGAATGATAACCTCCATATTATCTCTTCAATTTTCTCTCCTTGTTGCCTTCCTTTCCTATTGCACATCCAATAAACAAAACCAAGAACAAGATCATACTACCTCGAAACCATTACAAAGGATAAATCGTTGTGCGAAAAGAAAATATTTCAGTGTTGGTAGGAGAAAAGTATGGCTCACCCATCCTTTGTGCCGAAGTTAACCAAGAACAAGATCATCCTACCTCGAAACCATTACAAAGGATAAATCATTGTGCAAAAATAAAATATTTCAATGTATTAAAGGACAACAGTATTTTGTAGGAGGAAAGTATGGCTCACCCATCCTTTGTGCCAAGTTTGTAGAATTTCTAGTGTATCTTCACCACTTCATCTTTTGTAGATTATACAATGGTAGTCGTTCACTACATAAAGAGGATCATTATAGTTGATTATGAGAGCATAGATAACACATAATAAATTGAATAACAAAGTGGAGCCTGAAATTAGCAAAAGATACTTTCAAGTGAAATGCACTACATATAGGTATGTTAATTCACCTTCATTTATGAAGAATAACCTCCATTTTCTCTTTCTACTTCCTTCATTTCCTTTTCCATACCCAACAAATGAAACCAAGACCAAACTACAAAAAATGAGAGAAAAACAAACAAACAAAAAAAACAAAGGAAAATAAGTACAACTCAAAACATGGCCATGCTCAAACTCATAAAACAAAACATGCAAAAAAAAGAAAAATTGCAAATATCCTCTTCGCGTATCATCTCTCCTACAATCTCAAAGGAAAAAAAGTGGGTTGAATAAGGTTAAAATATACACACAATTAGTAATGATAAACATATTTCAAAACCAATGATTATTCATAATAGAAAACGCACCTCCCCTAAAATTTGTTTTATAACAATGGACACTCTCTTTTGTATTCCACTTGTTAGTGCTCATCAAAACAAGCCATCTACAACAGATACAAAATAAGATATTAGAATGGTTATATAAGTTAAACTAAAGAGTCAAACGCACAAATTAATCGTAATAAGAAACACACCTTTCAAGACTGTTATATAGAAGGGGAGAGCCCATTTTGTATTTCATGTATTCATATTCAATGGAACAAGCCATTTGCACTAGATATATAATAAAATATTAGATTTCTAGTAGAATTTAAAGTAGAGAGTTTGTAGGTATGAACTTGTCATGCAACTTAATTCAAGTCCAATTATATTTTGTGTCGTATCTCAAAAAAATATAAATTTTATAAACTAGATGTACTTCTACTATGAGTAATACAAACAATGTTTTCATAAGATGTAAATATTTCAAAAGAGGAATCGAAACATACCTAAACTTATTGAACACCCAAAATACCAAGGTCCACAAGGCAATAGTGTTGTACGTTAGCAGGATAGTTGATTGGTTGAAGGGTTGGTACACTTGTCTGCTCGACCTTACCCAACTCCTCTACAAGGCACGTTGTGTGGGGGTGTGCATGTGACATGGAGAGGGAAAACATACACTGCACCATCCTAGACACTGCAACTATAGTCACTCACTACACAAAGTAATATTATATATTAGATCACAAATAAACCATGAGAGAAAATGAATAACTAATATACAGAGGAACAAATTAATCACTTACCTAGCTCTAATCACTTACCTAGCTCTGGGCTAATGTTATAGCGACCTCAACCATGAACAATAAGCCCTGGAACCTCGATAAAACATTTCCCTTTATTTTGTATCAAAGCTTTTAGAAAATCTCAAACCTCACACCCATTAACAAGATCTTGCTACCCTGAAACCATGACAAAAGTATAAATCGATTTGGAAAAAACAAATAATTCAGTCGATTAAAGAACAGTATTCTTATGTAGGAAAAAAATATGGCTCACTAATCGTCCAAGTTGCGTTGGTACAATGTCTAGGGCATCCTCACCTTGACCTTGATAGACTATACAATTGTGGCCGCTCACTACACAAAGTAGATTGATATAGTTGAGTGTGATACCACATATAAAACATTATATAAATTGAAAAGCAAGCAAACGGATTCACAAATGAATGAATGATAATCTCCATATTATCTCTTCGATTCTCCTTGTTGCTTTCCTTTCCTATTGCACATCCAATAAACAAAACCAGGAACAAGATCATACTACCTTGAAACCATTACAAAAGGATAAATCGTTGTGCAAAAAGAAAATATTTGTGTGTATTAAAGGGAAATAGTATTTTGTAGGAGAAAAGTATGGCTCACCCATCCTTTGTGCCAAGTTTGTAGAATTTCTAGTGTATTTTCACCACTTCATCTTTGTAGATTATAGAATTGTAGTCGTTCACTACATAAAGAGGATCATTATAGTTGATTATAAGAGCATAGATAACACATAATAAATTGAATAATAAACAAGTGGAGCCAGAAATTAGCAAAAGATACTTTTAAGTGAAATACACTGCATATAAGTATGTTAACTCACCTTCATTTATGAACAATAACCTCCATTTTCTCTGTCTGCTTCCTTCATTTCATTTTCCATACCCAACAAATGAAACCAAGACCAAACTACAAAAAAACGTGAAAAAAAAAGGAAAACGAGTACAACACACCCAACAAATGAAACCAAGACCAAACTACAAAAAATGAGCAAAAAAACAAATGAAAATAAGTACAACTCAAAGCATGGCCATGCTCAAACTCATAAAACAAAACATGCAAAAAAGAAAAATGAAAAATTGCAAATATCCCCTTTGCACATCATCTCTCCTACAATATGTTGTCCTCTGCTCGAAGGAAAAAAAGTGGGTTCAATAAAGTTAAAATATACACACAATTAGTAATAATAAACATATTTCAAAACCAATAATTATTCATAATAGAAAACGCACCTCCCCTAAATTTTGTTTTATAACGATGACCACTCTCTATTGTATTCCACTTGTTCGTGCTCATCAAAACAAGCCATCTACAACAGATACAAAATAAGATATTACAATGGCTATATAAGTTAAACTGAAGATTCGAACGCAAAAAATAATCGTAATAAGAAACACATTTTTCTTTGAAACTGTTATATAAAAGGGGAGAGCCCATTTTGTATTTCATGTATTCATACTCAATGGAACAAGCCATTTGCGCTAGCTATATAATAAAATATTAGATTTCTAATAGAATTTAAAGTAGAGAGTTTGAAGGTATGAACTTGTCATGCAACTCAGTTCGAGTCCAATTATATTTTGTGTTATATCTCAAAAAAAAGAAATTATAAACTAGATGTACTTCCACTACGAGTAATATAAATAATGTTTTCATAAGATGTAAATTTTTCAGAAAAAGAATCGAAGCATGCCTAAACTTATTGAACACCCAAAATACCAGGTTCCACAAGGCAATGGTGTTGTACGTTAGCACGATGGTTGATTGGTTGAAGGGTCAGTATGCTTGTCTGCTCGACCTTGCCCAACTCCTCTACAAGGCACATTGTGTGGGGGTGTGCAAGTAATGTGGGCAGGGAAAACATACACTGCAACTATAGTCACTCACTACACAAAGTAATATTATATATGAGATCACAAATAAACCACGAGAGAAAATGAATAACAAATATAAAATGACAAATTGATCACGTACTTGGCCCTTGGCTAATGTTATAGCAGCCTCAACCATGAACAATAAGCCCTGAAATTGTGAACCTCAATATAACATTTCCCTTTATTTTGTATCAAAGTTTTTGGAAAATCTCAAACCTCATACCCATTAACAAGATCATACTACCCTAAAACCATGACAAAGGTATAAGTTGATTTGCAAAAAACAAATAATTCAGTCGATTAAAGAACAACATTCTTATGTAGGAAAAAAATATGGCTCACTAATCATCCAAGCTGCATTGGTACAATGTCTAGGGTATCTTCACCTTGACCTTGATAGACTATACAATTGTGGTCGCTCACTACACAAAGTAGATTGATATAGTTGAGTGTGAGACCACATATAAAACATAATATAAATTGAAAAGCAAGCAAACAGATTCACATATGAATGAATGATAACCTCCATATTATCTCTTCGATTTTCTCTCCTTCTTCCTTTCCTTTTGCACATCCAATAAATAAAACCAAGACCAAACTACAAGAAATGAGGAAAAAATGTCAAACAAAGCTAAATGAGTACAACAAAAAGCTTGACTATGCTCAAACTCAACAAAAACAAAACATGTAAACAATAACAAACAAAAAATTGCAAACTTCCCCTTTGCTCATTATCTCTACTGCAACGTCGTCTCCTCAGCTTAAAGGAAAAAAAGTCGGGGGAATAACAGTACAATCCAAACATGGATAATAATGGTAAGCATATTTCAATACTAGTATTTATTCATAATATTAAACACACCTACTCTAGAGTTTTTTATATCACGATAAACACACCATTTTGTATTCAACTTACTCGTGCTCACGAAAACGAGACATCTACAATGAATACATAATAAGATTTTAAAATCAATATCAAATTTAAACTATAAAATTGAATGCAATAATGAATCATAATATGAAACATACTTGTCTTTGAGTTTCTTTGAGTTTTGTTATATAAAGGGCAATAATCCATTTTGTATTTCATGTATCTATAATTTTGATGGATTGTACTAAATATAACTTACTACACACCAACAAATGCGCTTTAATTGTTTCAGTCATTATTTAGACAAGAACATATTCAATTCAACAAATGCCTTTAATTATTTTAGTCAGAATTTAGACCATAACACATTGAATTCCCATGGTGGGAGCCCTCGAATTCCCATGGTGGGAGCCTTCTCTCTTGAGAGAGCTTATGAAATAGAAAATCAAGCAAATTTACTCTAAGAACTTGTGACAAGGGTTAGCTAAGACAACCTTGAAGCCATCCACATATCAAATTGTTTAGTAATTCAATACAGTCATGTCATAGTAATTTGAATGAATAATCTTTTGTGTACTCGTGTAAAGGCCAACATTTTGGTTGTTTGTTTTAAAGATTCATAGTGAGGAAATGATTTCTTATTGCAATACCTGCCAAACCCAATTCTATGACTATCACTAATGCTTATGATTTTTGGATGGTTCTCGATACCCTCTAGGTGATCTCAAGGCTTCTTCAATTGCTCGACACTTCTAGGTGATCTCAGGGATTTTTCAATTGACCGTCATATGTCAAGGGGAAAGGTTTACAAGTTTCAAGCTAGAACTTCTGAGAAAAACATTTGTTGCTTCAACAACTTCTTATTTAGATAGTGGATTTGTGTACATAAGGTCGAGCTATGGAGATTTATAACTTCTTAAATTGCATCAGTAGCTAGTAGTTTCAAGCTCACCTGTAGAATTTTTGGAAAGATATCTAAATATCGATCTTATAACTAACTTCTGTATTTTAGATGAAAGTCAAGCAAGCTCAAGTTGTTCCTAGTTTCGAAGCATTTAAAGAGGGTTTTCTCTTACAGTTTGCAGTCATGAGCACGAATCAACATAGCTACTGCGTAAAAAGGAGATTTGGTCATATTTGATAGTACCCACTGGATTTTCTATAATTGTGGTCACAATGTTCTTCAGGTTCTTTTGGCCAATGAAGGGGTAATATTGTCTACCTGGAAGTTGGAGAAACATTAGGTCATTTTGTTTGATATAAGTACCATTGGTGATAATCCGATGTGGATTGGATTAGATCGGCATATATTTAACTTATATTTAATATGGGTAGAGGGATATTATCTTACAAGAAAGAAATTCCATTGGGTATGAAAGCAATTAGTCTTAGCACTTTTCGGTCTAGGAAATCAACGCATATTTTTGCAGTGTCACACAGGAGTGAGAGACTGAAAACTATATACAATAGCTTTGCCAATCATGGTAACTTACACTTACAATTTGTTGTCTAATTAAAACAGAAGGATCGTGGAGCAGTGAGCAGGTTGGGTTGTGTTTTCAATGAGTTTTGGAGCCTACAACTGTTGATTTTTGGTAGCATCGGATGTGCTCTAGCCTTGAAATTTGGAGGAGAAGTTAAGGAACATGAGATCTCCAAGACCCAAACATTGTTTTGAGAAATTCCACCCGGATGAGGAGTTATCAAAATAATTAGTATTTTTAATGGGTTCCTAAGTCTAAACTTAGGAAAATAAAAATATTAATGGGTATTAATAAAAATAAGGGTGAGAAACTTCTAAGAGAAGAGGATCAAGTCTGTTTTAATCTTAGCCGTTGATTAGGGATTTAATCTTAGCCGTTGATTAGGGAATAATCTCAACCGTTGATTCGTCGACAGGAAAAGTATAAGAGCAGCCTTGAGGATCAATTGGAGACACACCGACAGATACTTAGTATCTCAAGGAAAATCGATTCTCAAGTAGAGGAGATCGATTTTAGAGGGAGAGTTACAAGGTGGAGGAAGAGGAGGGAATCAGCAGCAGAAAGAGACAGAGGAGGAGGTGACGCAAGGATAGTGGGAGACAGCGTAAGAAGAAATGCAGAGCCTACACAGGCTGATGCACAGGGATGCAGAGCCACACTGGGCCACGCAGAGTGATGCAGGCGTGATGTAGAAATGGGTGCAGGGTCTCCAAAGTGTCAGAAAGTCTCAAATGGAAAGTATCAGGTGTTTTCTTTCAATTTCTCTGTAAAATTGTTCCTTGTAAAAGTAATTGCTGCTGAAGATTAATAAAGCCCTCATCTGTTGCACTATTTTTCCCACACTGGGTTTTTCTGGGGACAATTGTCCAAAATAACTGTGTTAACTGCAGTAATTGTGTGATAACTGCAATAGAATTTATTTTAATATTTAATTAAGGGGTTTCATAAATAACTTATTGTGAAGAATAAGTAGGTGAAATAAATCAGTCGTTGCAGTAGTAGAATTTCAGTTCAGAAATTTTCACATGGTATCAGAGCAAAGATCCAACAACGGGCAATAGGTGAGGAAAATCGATTATGGGTCAAGAGCATCATGCAGATGCATCCACTCAAGGGGACTCGCGCAGATTTCCAGAAGAATGCACATGGGACATTTACACCATGGGGCTCCGAGAATTCTCAGGAAAACAGTATCAGGAGTTACAAAACTAAGTACTGAACAAGATGATGTATGCAGAGGGTGTGCTCTGGGAAAGTATGCCAAAGCAGCGTTTCCAGAAGTAACAATAGGGCTAAGAGTGTGCTAGTATTGATACACTCAGACATCTTCGGACCAATGTCCACAAAAGCTCTTAGTGGTGTCGAATACTTCGTCACCTTCATCGATGACCATTCCAGGAAGACTTGGATCTACTTTCTGAAAACCAGGGATGAGGTTTTCGGTCAATTCAAAGAGTTCAAGGCTCTAGTGGAGAATCTGATGGGTGAGAAGATAAAAGTGTTGCGCTCACACAATGGTGTAGAGTATGTTGACAAGGACTTCACCGATTTTTGCGCTAAGGAAGGTATCAAAAGAGAGCGAACAACTCCCTACAATTCAGAGCAGAATGGAGTAGCAGAAAGGAAAAATAAGACTATTGTGGAAGTAGCTAGGGCAATGTTGTATGATCAAGATATGCCTAAATTCCTGTGGGCAGAAGCATGCAACACGACAGTTTATGTCCAGAACAGGACTCCTCCTAGAGCGTATTGTCGTATACCCGAAAAGAAGAGAAAGAAATTAGATCAAACTGTTGAGAGATGATATCTTGTGGGATATAGCTAAAATGCTAAGGCATATAGAGTCTATCTTCCAGAGAGTAGGAAGGTAGTAGTTCGGCGGGATGTAAAGTTCATGGAGGATAGAGATTTCAAGAAATCCCGAGAAATGCCTTTCGAGGAGCAGTCGAAAAACGAGCCGTTGGTCAAACCACTTCAAGCAGTGGAAACTAGTACCAAAAATTCTCCTGAAGACAAAGCTTCAGAATAGGAGGAACCTCAGGAAGAGGAAGAGCTTATAGATGTGCCTACTACCAGTGGAAGAACGAGTTGGGAACTCCGACAGATTCTACAGGATGCAGAAGACTTCATTGTGCACCCAGGAATAGTAACAGGGAGCGAAGACAGTTAGACAGATACCAGGCCTTAGTAGCTCAAGTTGAGGAACCTTCTAGTTTTCAGGAGGCCATTCAGCATCAAGTATGGGTGGATGCTATGGTGGAGGAATACAGCTCTATAATGGTCAATGATGTCTAGGAAGTGGTACGTAGGCCTCAAGACAGATCAGTGGTAGGTCTGAGATGAATCTACAAGGTCAAATGCGTTGCAAATCGCAGTGTGGAGAAATACAAACCTAGGTTTGTGGCTATGGGGTATGCTCAGAGGGAAGGGATAGACTACGAAGAAACCTTTGCCCCAGTAGTCAGGTATACTTCTATTAGAACTATGATATCTCTTACAGGCTACAGCACAGATGGATGTCAAGACAACATTCTTGAACGGGGTAATAGAAGAGGAAGTATACGTTGAACAACCATAAGGTTTTGAGACACATGAGAAGAAATCTCATGTATGAAGATTAAAGAAAGCCTTGTATGGGCTTAAACAGGCACCTAGGGCATGGTACGGTCGAATTGATGGCTACTTGCAGAAGATGGCGTTCATCAAGAGTGACGCAAACCCTAATCTCTACTATTTGGTTGTAGAGAATGAGCCTCTAATCCTAGTATTAGATGTGGATGATCTCTTCTTGACAGGATCATCCAGGCTCATCAAAGACTGCAAGAAGAACCTAGCCACAGAATTCGACATGAAGGATTTGGGACAGATGCATTATTTCCTAGGGTTGGAAGTTTGGCAGCAGAAAGGTGAGATCTTTCTTGGACAAGGAAGATATGCTACATAAATCTTTAAGAGATTCAGAATGCAGGACTGTAGACCTATGGCTACTCCAATGATCACCAACTGGAAGAAGATTGATGCATCAGAAGTTAAAGACGTTGATCCCACCTTCTACAAACAACTTATAGGGTCCCTAATGTATCTGGTCAATACCAGGCCAGGCATTTGTTACACTGTCAACACCCTCAATCATTTCATGGTGGAACCTAAGAGGGCACATTGGGCAGCAGCCAAACATGTTCTCAGGTTTATACAAGGAACAGTGGAGCATGAACTATTGTACACCAAAGGCAATGACATCAGGATGAGTGGGTTCACTAATGTAGATTGGGCTAGAAGTTCAGTAGATCGGAAAAGTACAATTGGGTATTGTTTCAACATTGGAGCAAGAATGACCGCCTGGTGCAATAGGAAACAGAAATTTGTGGCTCTGAGCTCAGCGGAAGCAGAATATATGGCAGCTAGCACAGCGTCGTGCAAAACCATATGGCTTAGGAAATTGCTTGTGAATCTATTCAAGAGAAGGATGGAAGTGACCAGGCTCTTGTGTGATAATCAGAGTTGCATCAAGCTCTCTAAGAATCCAGTATTTCATGATCGCTCAAAGCACATTGATATCAAGTGTCACTTTGTCAAAGACTGTGTCCAACGAGAGGCAGTAAAGTTGAGATACACTCCTACAAGAGAATAGGTGGCAAACACCCTCACCAAAGCTTTAGGAAGAACAAAGTTTGTTTATTTCAAAGAGAAGGTGGGGATGGTAAAGAATCCATTTCCATAGCAAAAATGGATAAGTGTCAGGAATTGCAGTGCAGCAGTTAGCAAGTGGCAGTGTTATGGGAAGCATAATTCAGCATGTTGAGAGAGAGATGAAGAACAGGTGTGGCACTGGCACTAGCAATGTCATGGCCAGCAAAATAGGAAACAACAGTGCAAGAGATGAGAGGCAGTAGGCCAAGCATTAGCACAAGTACCGATGTGGAAGATCAGTGTGATGTTTCTATAGTGACACATTGCTAGAGCACATACCTCGCTAAGAGGGAGTGTTGATTTTTGGTCGCATCGAATGTGCTCTAGCCTTGAAATTTGGAGGAGACGCTAAGGCACATGAGATCTCCAAGACCCAGAAATTGTTTTGAGAAATTCCACCCGAATGAGGAGTTATTAAAATAATTAATATTTTTAATGGGTTCCTAAGTCTAAACTTAGGAAAATAAAAATATTAATGGGTATTAATAAAGATAAGGGTGAGAAGCTTCTAAAAGACGAGGATCAAGTCTGTTTTAATCTTAGTCGTTGATTAGGGACTCAATCTTAGCCGCTGATTAGGGACTTAATCTCAACCGTTGATTCGTCCACAGAAAAAGTATAAGAGAAGACTTCAGGATCATTTGGAGACACACTGGCAGATACTCAGTGTCTCAAGGAAAATCAATTCTCAAGTAGAGGAGATCGATTCCAGAGGGAGAGTTGCAAGGTGGAGGAAGAGGAGGGCATCAGCAGCAGGCAGAGACAGAGGAGGAGGTGACTCAGGGACAAGTGGGAGACAGCGCAGAGAGAGACACAATCCAGAGGAGAGACGCAAAGCCTAAGCAAGCTGACGTAGAGGGACACAAAGCCACTCAGAGCCACGCAGAGTGACACAGGGGTGATGCAAAAGTGGGATCAGGGTCTCCAAAGTGTCAAAAGGTCTCAAAGGGAAAGTCTCAAGTGTTTTCTTTCAGTTTCTCTATAAAATCATTCCTTATAAAAGCAATTGTTGCTGAAGAATAATAAAGCCCTCATCTGTTGCATCGGTTTTCCCACATTGTGTTTTTCTGGGGACAATTGTCCAAAATAACTATGTTGATGTGATTGGTTCTTATGCATGTATTTTTCTCTGGGTAATTGTGTGATAACTGCAGCAGAATTTATTTTAATATTTACTGAATGGATTTCGTAAATAACTTATCGTGAAGAATAAGTAGGTGAAATAAATCAGTTG
>APFE031544682.1:0-21094 GCA_000404065.3 Pinus taeda
AGTAATCTTATCAAATCTTCACACACATCTGGTGCAGGCAATTGGTGCTTCAAAATTGACCCCATGGTCTCATCGGCCTCTGTATATTTGTAAAAATGAGGAGGCTCATCAAACAAATGTGTGATCTCATTCATAATAAAAAATAGATTTTCTACCCTGTTGAAGAGGGTCTACCCTGTTATTGGTCCTGTTTCTGTTGATGAACTTGTTGCCTCCAAAATCTGATTTAGTGCAAAAGTGTTTACTCTCTTGGCATATTTCTCATGTGAGAGCAACTTTCCTGATGGCTCCAGCAGGCTAGGCAGGCCTCTGTTTTGCAATGCCATAAACCTGTTTTGAAACTTGTTGATGTCTGCTTGCATGTCCTGGACTCTTCGTTACAAGGTCTGGATCAGGTTTCTCAATGTCAGGACCCTTTTTATTGGTGAGATAGTCTCTGTCCTATTTCCAATTACCATTTTGATGAGCTGGGAGTTTGTTCTGTAATTTAGCACATTTATCATTTTATTGGCAATCTCAGGCATACTGCCTAGAGATGCCCTTGCTCGTTGTATCTTTCTATGTGCTTTTCCAATGAGCGTTATTTGCTCATGGATGGCCTCAATATACTCTCACTGATCTGTAATAGATTGGCCAATATGGCCCCATATGACCCTCTTGAGCTCAGATGTGACTTTGTCTAATGTGAGCTCTTTTTCTAGATCAATTATCCTTTTCTTGAGGGCCTTTACCTCCCTCTCTCTTTCAGCCACATTCTGTTTGGACTTGCCATATTTTTCATTTATTTTTGCCAGAGTGTCCTTGGCTTTATTTAGCTCAGACATCTGAGACTCCAAAACTTGAATTTCATTCCTCAACTTTTGCATATCAAGGCTTTTAGCCTGCTCTGTTGTTGGTGCTGAGGTGGATGGTACTGCCTGCTGTACCTGTTGGCTGGGAGGGGTAGTGGCTTGAGGGATTTCCTCAAGATTTGTTGTTTCTGGAGGTGGCTGTGAGGTTTGCCATGCCTCCTTTTGCTGTAATGCTGCCTGTAAGGTGGCCTCTGATTCCTGCAACTTTTCCTGAGTTTGGATGAGCTCTTTGTATAGTGTCATCAGTAGAGCAGCTACATCCTTTTCCTGCCTGAGCTGGGCAACCTCTTCTATTTGAGGGTGAAGAGTTGCTGGGATTTTTAACATCTTTTTTAATGCTGCCATATCAGCATCCCTTAGCTTCAGGATTTCTTGCACAGCCTTAACATCTTTAGGATCATGCCCAAGCTCTATTAGAATTTCTTCCAGAGCTTTGATCCTATTGTCCTTAGCTTGAGAGGAAGCCCTTTCCAACTCAAGCTGTGCAGCAGTGTTATTCAGGCTATTCTACAGCCTGTAGTTTACTAGGGTTTTGTCTGCCAATGTGGCATATACCATCTCACCCATCTGTTTGTGCAGCTCTATTTGATCCATTGGGTGGATGTCTTTTGACAGGACCTCCAGGTTGGTCCTGATGTAATCTGTAGCTGATTGTGGTTGCTGCACTGTTGGTGTAAAATGGCTCATGATCATTTTTCCTTCATGTGCGTCAAATGCAGACATGAGCCTTTGCTGGTTGATAGGAGCCATATTCAGTAAGTGATTGTAAAGTTGCAGCTTTAGTGGTTCATTTCTTCTATTGATATCCTTAAACTACTGCTTAATGCTTTTTTCTCCTCCCCTCCTTTGTCCTGAGGAACTCACATGTCCTACTGCTGCCCTGTCTTGCTCTTGTTGTAAAGAGCTCGCTGAAGCCTCCATGCTGGGCAGGCCTGTTCCTGAAGTCTGCCCCATTGACATCTCTTCTTCAGAGAAGGGATTTAGTCTTTGCCTCTTCTCTGGTGATGCAGTAAGGGGCGTTTCCCTATCTCTTTTCCTGTTCATGTCCTCCCTTTGAGGGGTTTGGAGGACAGATGAGTCAATTCTTGAATCTTGCCTTGGGGGTGCCATTTGTGCTGGCTGCTGCTGGGTGGCCATTGGGGCCTCTGCTGTTTGTTCCCCCTGTACCTGTTGGTCCTTTTCTACTTCCTTGTTGGGGTGCTGCACCCGCCCTTGTTGTGCCTACGACTCTTCCATATCATTCTCCTTGCCTTTGCTCTGAGCTTGGCCTGTGGTTTGTACTGCTTCTTGATGTGCTGCAGATGATGAGGCAGCTGCTCCTACTTGAGGCTTTGGCAGAGCAAATACCTGTGGAGGAGATTCCAAGTCAGCCATTTTCAATAGATGCCTTCTAGCTCTTTCATTCAATTCTCCTTGAGTGACTGGTTCCTCCAGTGTACCCCTTCTCCATTTTGGTTGGTTGGCAAATCTTTCAATGTGGGGCAAGCTCACATGTTCATATCTAGAGAGCTTGTATTTTAGCCTTCTTAAGGATATGGATTGGTTAGGGTCATAGGGCTTCCAAGGGAAACTGGTTTTCAGGCCAAGGCATTCTAGCTTTCTATCAGCTTCTTTCCAGCCTTCCCTTTTGTTCAAGACAAGGTGGCCCAATTGATTTTTCACCTTTAGCTGTGCCTTCTTGCCCTTGCCTGCAAAGTGTACCATATCAGCATTGCCGAATTGCCTAAAATATTCAAGGGCAAATAGTCTCATAGGCATATACTTGGGCAATCTGTATGGGCGTAACTCACACCCATATATTCTGATTATAGTGTAGTGTTCGTAAAAGTACCAATCCCCTATGCTGTACACCTTAGATAGCTGCAGAATCCTCTGCATCTCATCAGTCAGTCTTGGAGGAGGCGAGCTTAGGAATAAAGACATAGCTGGGTGGATGAAGAGGTCTATGAACTCATAGTAGGTATATGGAGAGTAGGTGCTGAGGTGAAACACCGAGGTCCAGTACACCACTGACCTTGGATTGCCTTCTGCATCTGTTCTCTTAATCTCAAAGGAGAACCTCTCATGTTGATAGTAAAGAATGAGGTGGTAGATGTAGGAGGTGTATCTGAACACCTTCTCTCTTGACAGGTTCAATAAATGCTCATGCATCTTATCTGAAATGTATGTGGCATAGTCATAATAGATTGGACTCTTTCCAAGGGAAAACATAGTCATCATTACTAGTACAGTTTCATCAATAAATTCCAGTGACTTGTACCCCAAAATGGAACTAATCATGTATGCAAGATCTACACCCAGTTGATTGAGGTAGCCATCAAAAATAGGAGGGTGTAGCACAGTGTCAGAGTTTGTAATGAACAATTGGTTGAGCTTTAAGATTTGTGCATCTGTTAGTATCTTAGCTCCTTGGTTGATCAAATCCATTAGAGACAAGGGGACCAATTTCTTCTGGGTCTTGAACTGCAGCATCTCTCTAATGGCCTCAGGGGTTATGTAGAATACCACTGAACCTGTAGGGTCAAGCACAGCCCTTTGCATGGGGTCATAGCAGACAGCACATAGATGAATCAGGTCAGGAAATTGGTTGACCTGAGGGAGCTTGAATATTGGGAGGAAGGAATCCCAAATGCCTAGTATGTCTGTCCCATCCTTATGTTTGGCCTTAAGCTCATTTAGTAGATGAAGGTGGAACTTGCATTTCGATGAGGAGTCCTCTGAGATTTGGTAGTCTAGGTCTGCCAAATCCTGCCACCCCAGCTCTCTCTGAGGGGCATTTAAGGGAGCAACATTGAGGGAAACTGGTGCAACTGGGGTCTCCATGGCTGTTTGGATTCTGATTGGTAAATAAAATTCTGTTTCTTAGGCCGGAAGAGCACTGCCTGAGTGAAAAGAAAAATTGAAAATGCAAGGTAACAGGGCAAGTCCACAGCAATTGAAATACTGTTTTGGTTCCTTGAGAAGGCGAGTTATAGTGTCTAATGGACCTTTCTCAGCAATTGAGTGCAGGTTACGAGTTCTAGTCCACGACTGCGCGAACGAAGAATGCAGGTTCTTATTGAAAATTCAGTGAAAAAACGGCTCGGCTAGTGAAATTCGACCGTCAATTTTTTAAGAGGGAGCTGGGTGTAAGTAGTTTTCTGGTGAATTCAAGCGTTTTCTATGCTTAGAGTGTTTTTAGCATTTACAGAGAAAAACCAGGTTTCAGAGAGGTTTTCACGGACAAATACCTGGTACACTGATGGCCTGGGTCGGAAAAGCTGGTGGGTAGGCGCGCTGACGATCTCCTGGTTGTTTCGAGCAGGTTGGTAGAGTTTTCGTCGTGAAACGCATGCATAGAGCGCAACAATGTTTTTTGCAAAAAGTGCAAAAAACGCGCAATTTTTGACAAAATATGGCTTTTTCTGGTCATTGGCGCCTTTTTTAAATGACGTCAGCATGACGTCACCAGGTGGGTCCGGGTTGGATGACGTCAGCATGACGTCATCAGGTGACGTGGCAGCCTATGACCGATCCACGGGGGCGGTGAGGTGGCGGACAGGTGGACCAGTGGTGGGCGGGGGGCGCGGTCGTGGCGCTGACACAGGCAGTGAGAGGGCGCTGACGTCGACAGACAGGTGGCGCGATATCGGGCCCCCTCCTATACGGCGAGGAATCTGTCAGTGGGGGCTCCGATGGATTTTGGAGGCGACGCGTGGACCCCGCATGACATCAGCGTCTAACAGATATCGGACGATATCTGTCGGACGTCGGGGCCGCTCCGAAATTCACGTCGACCGTCGGATTAAAGGAGTTCGATCGGACGGTGATCGGGTTAGGGATCTGCGCGGAGGATACGGTCATCGAGCGGGGACTTAAATAATAATTTCTCTTGATATTCGCACCCAGCGGGACCCTCAGGGATTTTTAATGTTTTTTCAACGGTTCGCAATGTATTTTCATAATTGCGAATAAAACCCGAAACTTAGGAAAACTGGGTTTTTATGCGATTTTATTTGTAATGTCGCATACGCATTAGAACTTAGGATAAATGGTTTTTTGATGAAGTTTTCATGTAAAAAGCGGAAATTGGTCCCGACCTTAGGATAAGGCGGGGAAAGTGGGTTTTTAGGCATTTTTTCGCTTTTGAGCGGGTACAAGGGTAAAAAGGGGTCTTTCCAAGGTTTTTAGGGCAAAATGAAGGATTGAATGGGCCAATGAGTTCTGGGGAGATAAGAGGTTAGGCTTGGGTTCTTGAGCTAACCAGATTTTAAATCAATTCCCTAGAGGTGAACTATATGGATATAATGCCAAGGAGGGGGTATTTATATATTGCTTAGGATTTATACACCATGGTGTTATAGTAGTAGGGAAAGGGTAACATAGGGAGTTAAATAATACAAGTTAGAGGTCAATATGGAGGGAGATGATGAAAGAGGAGTAATATTACTAAGTTTTCTTGAAAACAACTTAGTTTGAAGAGTAGATCAAAATGAAAATAACTTTGCACAAGAAATGTGGCTTTCAAAGGCAATAAGGACCAACATAACCTTGAACTCTTTCATAATCACAGCTAGTGCAGGGAGGTTAGTAATGAGTGATGAATCAGGAAAAAGGGAAGTTAGACATGCTTCATTCTGTTGTTTTCCTTGTATTTGACTGGCAAAGTTTCAGCGTAGAAGGAACACCACTTCTGCAACCCCATCTACCTACCCAACTATTTTGCCTAGCATTTTTTGTTTCTTCTTGGAGGGTGCACTTGGACTTGCAGACCCTTTATGTGCCCTTTCTTTTCCATTGGCTTTTTCCTTTGATTTCCTATCTAGCACTACCCTTATTTCTTCCAAGGCCCCAGATTAAGCAGTTGGGAACCTTAGTGTTCTCTGCCTAACTATACTGATCTGCCAAGATTAAACAGTTTGGACAGATTTCTTTCTCTATTCTACAACACAAAATTGAAAACAATGGCATGATCCAGTTTTAGGACTGTTGGACCATCCATCAAAACTTTAATAGGGCATGAAGAGGCATGTACACACCTTGCTTTTCCTTGGAAATATGGGATCTTTGAGTCAGCAAAGTAGAGCATATTTGGCATTTGAATTTGCCCATCATGAAATATGAAACCTATTGGTATAGGTATCCAACAAAGACCACCATGTAAGAGAGCAGAAGGCCGTCCGTTATAAGGAGACAAAAACCACATTGGATCTATGCTCTGTTTCTTGTGTTGTATTCATATAGAGAGCATATGCTGGGCAGAATGGAGTTGAGAGGGGCATTTAAGGAGTCGAAGATCCTATGATTTCACCAGCGCCATATATACCAGATTGTGATAATGAGGAGTGGGCGGCGATTTTCAGATTGAGAAGACCACCAGAGGAAAGCAGCCTGCACATTGTCGAAGACAACGTGAGAAGTAAGCTCACTAGTGGTTTTTCTTTCGAAATACTCCAAGTTGTAATAGAAGAATCAAAGATCACTCTTTTGGATCTGGAGATAGATCTATTGGTGACATATCTGGTAATTAAATTCACTCTTTGATCAATTATTGGAGGTTGAAGTTTTTTAAAGGCAGATCCATAGATCAACTTGTCACGATGAATAATTAGATGGCAGAGGCGTACTTGAATAAGAGAAATAATCTCGATGGGTCCAATTATTCAAACTAGAAATTCAAATTGTAGATTCATTACAAATGGAGACGAATTGAAGCCGATCGTAGTAGGGCACAAAACAAATGCATCAATTCAAGATTGGGAGAAGAGGGAGAACATAGCGAAAGTGCTATTGAAACTCTCAGTGAAACACTGCATTATCCCTCATATCAAAGAGTGTAAATCAGCATATGATATTTGGACAACTCTCAAGGATTTGTATGAGATAAAGAATGCAAATCACTTATTGTTCGTGAAAAGCAAGATTCTCTCCATCAAAATGGAGGAGAGTGAATCAATAGTTGCATTCATCTCTGAAATCAAGGAGCTGAGAAATAAGTTGTTCGATATAGGGGAGACAGTGTCCAACATTGATCTCGTCACAATTATCATGAATGGTATCACTGATGATTATTATATGTTCATTATAGGTCTAAACACAAGGGAGAAAACCCCCAATTTCAAAGAATTCAGAGGGATCCTGATACAAGAGGAAGAGGGGCGGATGACTCTGAAACCCAAAATTCAGATCTAACATTAATGGCGAAGAAAAATTCTTTCAGAAGAAAAGCAAGAGCATGATAGAAAGGCAGAGGTACACCACAGAGAAAGCCACCTCAAGGTATGTCTTCGACCAGAAATGATTCATGGATTAAGTGTTTTTACTATGGTAAATCTTGTCACATTACTAGGAATTTCCATAAGAAGAAACTTGATGAAACTTGACATAGACATAAGAAGCATGCATTTCACTTTGTTGATGAAGATCAAAATCATAATCTTAGATTGTTTGTATCTAATTCTAATTTCTCTGCTAAAAATGATGAAGCAAAAACTTAGTTTGTGGATTCAGGAGCTTCCACTCACATGACAGGTAATAGCCATTGCTTTGAAAATTCTAAAGAAACCAGCAATGGTGCTAATATCTACCTTGGTGATGTCAGAGAGTATCAGATTAAAGGGTATGGAAATATTCCTATGGTATTTCCCAATGGTAATATTAGGCATATTCAAAATGTGATGTATGTACTAGGAATTAAAAATAATATGATCTTTGTCTCTATGATAACATATCAAAATCTTAAAGTAGAATGTTTTAAGTCATATTGTGTTTTTAAATCCACTGGATCATATGAAGCCAATTGCATCAAGTATTCGAGTTGGAGATCTATACAAGTTGAATGTAAGAAACACACCATGCCAAGTCTTAGACTTCAACAATTATGAGTGCAGATAATTTGTGGCATCAAAGATTCGGTCATATCAACTTTCATGACCTACTGCTACTTCAGAAACGAGATATGGTCAATGTTCTCTCTATTTTAAAAAATGTTCATGTTGATTGTGAAGGATGTGCCCTGGGGATGCACAAGGACGATTTTCTGAGAAAGAAGAGTCATACTTTTGAATATTTTAAAGAGTTCAGAAGTATAGTTGGAAAACAAATAGGGAAGTTCGTCAAAATTTTCCACTTAAATCAAAGGGGAGAATACAAGCAGGGTGGCTTCATAAAATATTGCAAGGACCATGGGATAGTTCAACAGTTCACAGTAACCCACACTCCTCAACAAAACAGGGTTTTAGAGAGGAAGAACATAACCCTTGTGGAGTGTGCACACAACGTGTTAAAAGGTAAGAACTTGTCTAATGGTTTTTGGGCATAAGCAATAAACACTGCGATGTATTTAAAGAATAGGAGTCCAACAAAAACCCTTGACCTTAAGACTCCATTCGAAGCTTTATTAGTTTTTAAGCCTGTAGTTAATCATTTAAGAGTTTTTGGCTCGAAATATTTTGCTCATGTTCCAAAAGAGGATAGGAAGAAACTGGATTCAAAGGCCATTAAATGCATTTTTGTAGGGTACTTTACAGAGTTTAAAGCATATAAATTGTTTAATCCCTCTACTCACAAAGTGTTTGCGACTAGAGATGTAGTATTCCATGAGCAGGTTGATGATAGAAACTGTGATAAAGGCCATGAAGAGTGGCACATGCCTTTGCTGGTGGAAGATGGAAGTGATGAAATAAGGGACAACCATGAGTAGCAACAACAAAAAAAGAAAGAATCAGATGTTACAGATGCAATCACCAGGTCAAGTCCATTAAGGAATGATCAAAACAGATTTGAGGCCAGCCTAATACCAAGAATATCAAGTAGGAAAACTCGCTTACCAGCGAGTTATAAACACTGACCTCATGACAAATATCTTGAATGTTGTTGAGCCCTTAAACTATAAAGAAGCTAGTCAATTTGATGAATGGAGGGTTGCCATGAGAGATGAATATGAGTCAATAATTAGGAACAAAACCTAGGATCTAGTTGAATTGTCTGAAAGTAAACAACCCATAGGTTGCAAATGGTTATACAAGCCTAAGTTTAAAAAAGATGGTAGTATAGACAAATAAAGCTAGGCTAGTGGAAAAGGGGTACTCATAGAAAGAAGGAATTGACTATGAGGAAACCTCCACCCCTATAGCTACATTAAACACAATTAGAATGTTAATTGCTTTAGATACAAAACATCATTGGATGATACACCAACTAGATGTGATATCTTCTTTCTTAAATGGTGAATTAAAAGAAGTGTACTTAATGCACCCTGAAGGGTTTGTTAAATAAGGGCAAGAACATTCAGTCTGTAGATTGAGAAAATCATTGTATGGATTAAAACAGGTGTCCAGGGCATGGTATGAAAAATCGACTCATTTTTCTTACAACATACTTATAAGAGGAGCAAGAACAACCCAAATTTGTACACTGTGTTTGATGAAAAGGGGCAAATTGTTTTGATTTTTTTTATATGTAGATGATCTTTATTATTACAAGAAATGTTGATGAACTCATTAAATCAAAGTGCAAATGTCTCAAGTTTTTGAGATGAAAAACCTTGGAGAGTTACACTATTGTTTGGGTCTTGAAGTTTGGAGAGACTCTGGACAAACCTTTTTGTCTCAAGGAAAGTATGTCGGGGGACTATTGAAAAAATTCAGAATGGATCAGTGTAAAGATGCCTCGGTGCCTTTACAATAGAGTATCAAACTTTAGAGTAATGATGGTTTTAGGAAGGTGGATGAAACACTGTATAAACAACTGGTTGGGAGTCTGATTTACTTAATTTCAACCAGGCCTAACTTAGCTTTTGTAGTCAGTGTATTCAGCCAATTCATGTCAAAGCCTCTTGAGAATCACTAGGCAGTAGCGAAAGGCGTCTTAAGGTATCTTCAAGGAACCTTAGACTTTGGTGTTAAATATACTAATTCTTCTAATGTTAAATTGGCAGGGTTCTTAGATTCAAATTGGGCCAGAAATCTGGATGAAAAAACATCCATAACAAGTTACACTTTCAGTGTTGAGTCCGGTGTCATCGCAGAGCAGTGAGCAGTAGAATATTGTAACTTGTCTTCAGCAGAAGCGAAGTATCAAGCAATGTGTGCAACAACGTGTGAGACAATTTGGTTGAAGAGACTTCTCCATGATGTTGAAGATGAATAAGAAGATGCTACAATTATCATATGTGACAACCAAAGCTCAATCAAACTTCCAAACAATCTTGTGTTTCACAAAAACACAAAGCATATTGATACGCAATTTCACTTTGTTAGAGAGAAGGTTCAATCAAAAGAAATTTATATTGAATATTGTAATATTTGTGATGATGTAGCAGACATTTTTACCAAGCCCCTTGGAAGAATTAAATTTGAATTATTTAGGGAGATGTTAAGAGTACTAGTGAACCCTTTCTCCATTAAAGGGGAGTGTTGAAATTAATGGAGAATATGTATTACTGGAGAGAGTCTCTTCATTAATTGTGCGTGTGTCCTAGTTTAGGAATTAGTTCCTACTTTTTAGATGTTAGTTCTAATCTTCATATTCTTATGTAAACTTATATATTGTTGATGTTAATGATCAATGAGTAGAGCGTTCTCTGTGAAGCAATCTCCAGGTGCATCTTACTCACTTGTGCGCTGCTAAGTTTCCAAATATATTTGGTTTTTTCCATTTTTAACAAACTTATTATGTATCTTATTACTATATGCCTATGCATTGATGACAACATGCTTCTCTTATAACTCCTATTTGTTGACGATAAGAGTACTTCTCTCACCTAGAAGGTGGAAACTTTCCATCAACATATAGTCATGAGTATTTTGTCATGGCTAGTGTAATGTACTATCATTGAATAGTAGAAAATGCTTTGAACAAATCTTGGAATATTTTTTTCATTGCCTTGATGTCACAATGTTGATATGATAAAACCTATATTTCAACATAACAATAAATACAAGATATGAACCTCAACAAACTAAACATATTAATTATCACACCAAAGGATTGCAAGTATCTAGACAACAAAAAAATTGGGCTATTCACCAATTTATATATTTATTGGAAATTTTCCATTCAAAGTGTTCTTTTCCTAATGAATTGCTCATAAATCACTTTCTATTTATAACTTATCCTCTAATTTCTCTCATATGACATCATCGATATCATTTTTTCTACTTGTAATTCTTAATTTTAAAAGTGATTTTCCATGAGTTTAATACAATTATTTGAGAGTGCTTTTCTCTCATACAAGCTCAACAACATTCATTCAACATACCATCTATAAATTTTATAATGTTTTATTGTGTGTGTGATTCAATTTGATGAATGATTTACTATCATAAAACAATGGCAATATCAATTTTCAACTTAATGATCTTTAAATTTCACAATGTGCTTTGTTATGGACTTAATACAATTATATGAGAGTGCTTTCACTCCCACACGAGTGAGATTATTCTTTTAATATAAAATCCTAAATCTTTATCATGGATTTAATAAAATTAATGAGAATGCTTTGCTCTCATACAAAAAGGGTGACAACATTCTTTCAATCCACAATCCTTAATTTTTTAAGAGTGCTTTATCATTGCTTTGATACAATTCAATGACAATGCTTAAATCATTCATTGATACAATCCTATGAAAGCACTTTATCATAACTTTGATGTCACAATATTGACATGTTGGACACCATATTACAATATAATAAACATATACAAGCAAGTACCCTTTTACATACTAAATACATTAATTGAATTGAATTGTCATATTAAAAACATGTAGACAAAGGAACCCTTGATATACTAAATAAATTAATTGATTTGAATTATCACATTAAAAACATGTCACTTAATAATTGACACACAATTGATTTTTCTACATGACTTTACAACTTTATATCAACATATAAAACCTAATAATTGGAAATATTAAACACCATATAATACAACTAACACCTAAGATGCAAAGCAAGATAACATTTAATTTCCTCAACTATTATTCATATGAAATTGTTCTTCTACATTACATTATAAGTTGATATCAACATCATGTAAAACTAGACACCTTATGATACAACTAACTCCTAATATACTTTATTTACTTCATCATTATGCAATTGTTCTTCTACATTGCATTATAATTTGATATAAAACCAAACATCTTATGATACAACTAACTCCTAATATACTTTATTTACTTCATCATTATGCAACTGTTCTTCTACATTACACTATAAGTTGATATCAACATCATGTAAAACCAAATACCTTACGATACAACTATCATGATATACCTAACTCCTAATATACTTTATTTACTTCATCATTAATGACATTAAATTGATTCCTCATTATGCAACCGTTCTTCTACATTACACTATAAGTTGATATCAACATCATGTAAAACCAAAAGCCTTACAATACAACTATCATGATATACCTAACTCCTAATATACTTTATTTACTTCTATCATTAATGACATTAAGTTGATTCCTCTAAAAAAACATTAGAATTTAATATCAATATAAAATAAAATTCTCATTTCAAATTTACAAAACACCTTCCTAACATAAATAACATAATTAACATATCATTAATTTAACAATGAAAATGTCAAAATGTTCATTCTACAAACATTTTCCTCTATTAAATTCATCATTACTCTCTCATTATCCCTGAGAATAACTTCCCACAAATCACAAATAAACTTTTCTTTCCTAAATTCTAATTTCTTAGGTTATAGTCTAGAGGGTCATTACTCTCTCATTATCCCTGCAACAACATCCCACAAATAGATGACAAACTTTTCTTTCCTACATTCTAATTTCTTAAGTTCTAGTCCAGAGGAGGTGGGGAAGTTGGGGAGGTTTGTTCCCCACAGGTCATGTGGTGTTCAATCGTGGGTAAGACTATGTGGGTAGGACTATGTCTCCTCTGACATTTGTTCCCCACAGGTCATGTGGTGTTCAATCGTGAGTAAAAGACTATTTGTAACTGAGAACTGCCCCAAGACCATATATACCTAAAAACTGCGACAAGCACCATATTTTCTATTTTCTAATATTCTATTAAACTTAAACCCATTGCAATTTATTTGAATTAATTATATATATAACATTTTGCTACATCTAACCATTCCAATATTTTATTATTTAACTTTAGCAAACAACACTTTATTAAATTTGGAATTTGAACACGGTAGCATAAAGCATGACAAAGTTAAATACACATGGTTCGATGATCTCCTGTAGTACCTCGACACAACGAGTATTGCACTCACAAGCATGAGTTATTTTAATACGCCTTATTAAAACGGACACTGTAAGGACTCCATCATCCACGCCTTATTAAAAAGCTAAACCACCCGAACACAAGCGAAAAACCCTAACCAATGTATACACAGACAACATATCCCATATGGTCTTGAACATAGCCTTAATGAGCTTCCAAAGCAGAGCTGTTCTTAAAGTAGTTCCCAATATACTCTTTCCTGCACACAAATCAAAACTATCCAGAGTTATTATGGTAATGGCATCTTCATATGAAATTGTTAGCTGTACATTGAACTATCTGGTATATTTTATTAAATTTCAGAACAGAGCACTTGCCTAATGGGATTGTCATCTTGAGGACGGTTGTGTGGAGTCCATACTGGCTCACCCACGAACAACCTCATAGCCTGCAAATACAGTTACACTCTCAGTACCAATTGAAACATACAGTTTCACTAAAATGTGCTCATAACCATTGCAACAATGGAATAGATAAGGACTTCATTTTCTGCAGTTTAAAACCACTGTCCTAAAAGCATGCAACATGTATGGCACTAGGGGTGAATCTGCACAGTAACCTTGATGTAGTTGGATGTATCCAGGGTGAAACGATGGTAGATGCCTGCGGGTAAAACAATCAAGTCCCCTTTCTTTAACCAGACTCGAATCCATCTGTCATTACTGTCTCTTACATCAAAGTATCCTGCACCACCATGATCAACATATTTATGGACTTTACACCATCAAATCCTAATTGTGTTGAGTTCAGAAAAAACTATATAGGATTAAGAATCACACCGCTGCCCTCCAAACAGTAACGTATCTCCTCGTCATTGTGGATGTGCTCCTCGAAAAAGTTCTTGAGCTTCTCATGATAGTTAGGCAGTTTTTCTGGAGAACATGTGATTATGTCCTGCAAAACCGATAGAACAAAAAAGAAACTTGTCATGTTCCTAATTTTGCCACCATTTTGATTTATTGTTACTGTCATAACCCTCAATTCAAATAATCTATTCGAAATGTCTTAGATCTCAATTCAAATGATCTGTAAACTCTTTTCTTTTTCTTTTCATTTTTTACAATTGGACTGTGATTAGTCCCAATATTTTTCATTTCTTACCATTGGACTGTAATTAGTCCCAATATTAAATGGAAGAATGTGTTATTACCAGGACTATGGGATGAAGAACGATGTTCCCAATTTACAATTAGACTGTGACTAGTCTAAATATTGAATGGAATAATGTATTTTACCCATCTTCCCTAGTCACATATTGAATGGAATAATGTATTTTACCCATCTTCCCACTATTGGGATATCACCACTAGAACTGTACAAAATTACTTGGAGCTCTTTGAGATGGTATAATGACTATCTCAAAGTCATGACTTCCACTTTTAACTATAAAATTTGAAAAATTAATCATAAATACTATTCTAACTTCTCTACATCCCTTTAATCTATAGGTATAAGGAAAGACTAAGGAAAGGATGGATTAGTTATCTATCTACCATGTATGTATACCCTCTGTTCTCGCGAATTTGCTGCAGCTCTGGATCAGTTTCATACTTATCAGCGTCCAGGTGCCAGTATAATACCCCCAAATCTGAAATGAAACCCGTATGAGAAAGTGAACTAATATCTGTATTCTTCATATGATCTCATAAGAGTAAGGTCAAATAGTTTTCACATAATCTCCTTATATGGGCAGTAAGACTGATTTGGTTAGATCAGTAAATAAATACCTGCAAGCCCTTCCAGAGAAACGTATTGCTTCGGCTCAGAGTAATGAGGCAACCTCTGATCCTCGTCAGTTTCGTTCATATACCATGCTTCCATAGTTGACCAGGGAACTGATGGACATACATGTTGATTTATCAGCCAAATTAGACCAAGACTACAACAATGACTATATAGCTAAATTTCAATTATTCTTCACTGTTGTTTTCAGAGGTTCATTCCAGATTATAGTTCCATACAAATCATGCCGGCTGCCATAATCACATACCATATACCAGAGGCAGAGGACCAAAACACCACTGTTAAACCCAAAATGTATCATAAATTTGTGATAATACGCAGATACCAATATCGATTTACATGCCATATACCACAAACAACGAAACAGAATACAGAACACAGAAAACCATTTGATCTCGGTATTTTTTGAATGAAAAGGGAATGGAAAACCTAAGAGATAAATCAGACATTAAAAGAAAATTCAGGCAGCCATCTTTACAACAGTACCAGACAAACACACAATATCTAGTAAGTCGAGCTGCAAAATTTACCTGGTGAGATGAGATTGCTAAGAAAGTGAATACAGTAGATGAAATGGGGATTATGAACTCTTCTCCTTCACAGGTACGGTGCTGCAATCTGTTCTAGTTCTACTTTTATACGCATTTAAGCCTTCAAAATCTGCAATTAACCACGGTTACTTCATCAGAGTTATGGTTGCATGACGTTATCCGTACGTGGGTAGAGTATAGGCATTTTTAGTCTAGCGCTGGATAATATGTCGTCCAAAATCAGGGCTAGGTTCATAGAACCGTCCGAATAATGGACTAGGTTCACGGTCACCGAAGCTGCCTGCTACAACGCCGTCGTGCACGTCAAGGAACCCACTATCCGCCGCTGGCCACGTTGGTCGTCCACACCGGAATTCGGGACACACCAACATTGAACGTTGCAGTCGCTGGTATACAGGCCGTCGGACAGCAGAATTATGAAAACTATATATGTAGAACTATCAAAACTATATATTGATTACTAATATTTAAATGTGAGCTGTTGTGTATTATTTTTAATGGTTTTGCAAAAAAACAAGGAAGTTTATTTTTAATGGTTTTGCAAAAAAACAAGGAAGTTCTAAGTTCTATATGTAGAATCTTGAACTTTATCTTACATTGGGTGAAACCATAAACTGACGGCTCACATTTAAGACTAGTCTATAAAAAGATAAAAATAACCAGTCTATTAATGTTCACATTGTATAGGTCAGTAGTTGGATCATGGGAAGGCACTGGCTTTCCAAAATCCAAAAACAAACCTATACAACCGCCCCGTATTTATGGCCCATAGAAAACTCATTATTTGTTGCCAAATAAACCTGTGTCAAGATGATTGGTTTATTTCTTAATCACGATTCCGTAGAGATACGAAGGAACAGGTGAAGACTTAGTGACGCACGTTTTGCGTTGCAATTACAAACGGAATTGTCTATAATGCGATTTTTTGGAGATTCCGGTGACGGAATCCAGCGGAAGAAATGAGGTTAAATCTTGATTTTTAGCAGTTAAAATGGTTTTTTAACTGCATATTTGGATTCAGCGCCCTGAAAAACTCTTGGGAGCCATTGATTGTGCAGCTATCAAATTTGGGATTCCAATGAATTGCTGCGTGATTTTGACTGGAAAATTCCGTCGGAAAAACTTTCAAAAAATCGTGTTATAGACTACTACATTACAAACCCTTTTGGACTCAACTTCACGTTTAAGTAATGAAATTGCACCTATAATTATCCACGCTGAATGGCATGGCACCCTGTTTTCACACATGAATGGTGTGGCGGCCGGTTTCTATAATTCATGGTTTCACTTTACCCGGATCATCGTTGAAGCCGACATAAAGCACATTAAATACTTTCCAGCGGGATGTGTATGGATTGAATTTGGATAAAAAGGCCGCTGTATATTCTTGGAATTCTACTAAAATTTGTTTTTTCTCAAAAATCGAGTTATTTGATTTTGGAGTTGTTTTTTAGAAGTTTTTATTTTAGTTTTTTTCTGGTCAAATTTCTTAAAATTTGACAAGAATTTATTGAAATTACAAGTTTGATAAATAATTCTGCAATAAGTACCCTACAAATTGTCTAAAAAGCTGAATCCATTTAAACAATAAAAAAAAAAATTAATTAAATAATACAAAACAAAATTTCACTAATTTGAACACCTAAAAATCCAAAAAAATAACACTCAAAACAACTCCTCCATGCCAAATTTATGTAAAGTGTGTTCTCTTTTTCGGAGAGAAAAAACGACAACTTCTATTATGAATAAAAGTGGTTACATTGTAACGTGTCTTCTCATCTACGGTCATGCGGGCGGTTGGGATTTTTGGAGACTAGATAAGGGGCAGGAATACTTCATAAAACTGGTTACATTGTAACGTGTCTTCTATTCTACGGCCATGCGGGCAGTTGGGATTTTTGGATACCTGATAAGGGGCAGGATTACCTAGTGGTATAGGGATGATTTAGGGAAGAGTTTTGTGATGGATTAATAGTAAATATTAATTAGCATCGATTTATTTTTAATATAATTTTACTTTTACGTAATCTTTTTTTTAAATGTATTTATAATATAATGGTGTTAGTTTTATATATACATTGATTAAATTGTATTTTAAATACTATAAAAAATAATAATTTATGGAGTGAAATAAATTTGATAAATTTAGACAAAAAAAATTTATAAAAATTAACATTTTAACCATAAAAAAATTATTTCAAAGCTGACTAATAAAATAATATTTAAAACAATATATAACATAAACATTTTGACATTAATATATTGATAATCACGCTGAGTTTGTATAAGAAATATTTAAAAGTCACATGAATTTATAATAAAATGAATAATTACACATATCACTTATTATTTTTATAGGAAATACATATAAATTTTATTTATTTAACTGAATGAACATTTCTTTGACATGGTATATTTTATATATAACATAAAAAATTTCTTTAAATAAATATAGGAATTGATATCAAATAAATTAATTAACTTAGATTAAATAGTTAGAGTGTTGAAATAACTTGAAATATAACGTTCAAACATTATTGCAATTTTTTTTACTTATTATTTAGAAATAAATTAATGCATACGAGAAAAACTAAATAGCGAGCATATTCATTATATTATATTATTATTTTTTATTTATCATAGCTGACATTGTTTTTATGTTTAGATAATATTTTATTTTTATTTTAAGAGGGACACATGTGAACTCCATGTTACCCACGAAATTACACATCCCCTCATACTAGGCTTAATCATTATTAGTTTATTAGTTTTTTCATTTTGTTTATTGAATATGATATTAACTTAGTCATATAAATTAAATGGCTAATGAATGTCAAATATGTAGATTGGATGCTTCTGTGATTCATGATTTAAGCCAAGATCTTCCGAATAAATCACATACAAACTATGATTCGTGATTTGACTCTAATGTTTCTATGTGATTTCTCCGGAAGACCTTGGTTTGAATGTCAAATATGTATATTATGACATTGATGCAATGATAGCAAAGTTGGAAATAATTCAAATCTTAGGATTGGAAGTTAGTTATGTAGATAAGAAACTAAATAAATTTAGTGACAATTTTTCATTAAACCATGACTACCAAAAATATTTTTTCTTATTAAATCTTGAACAGGCATAATATTGTTGAAATTAAAAACAAGAAATGTTAAAATTAGAATCTAGAAATTCCAATTTAATTTGTCCTTGAATTAAATTGTAATTATTTTCTCATAACAACTTGTAAATAGTTAATTAAGTTTAATTAACTTAGGATGTTCGAGTTGGAAGTCGTTCTAAGTCATGTATATGTTCTCCCTATATTATAAGGGTCTAGGATGAGTTAAGTATGAGTTGTAATTAGTTAACTCGGTTTATTGAGTTAAGTCTAGTTAAATTAGTTCCAAATTGTTTGAGGAACTAATAGTGAGTTAACATTCTTGATGCATTAGTGCACTCAACTAGTGCTACTCCGGTTAACTTTAATTGAATATTCCATCATCATAAACTCATGCATGTCGATTATGAGAAAGACCCAATTGAGACTAGAGTATAGGGACAATGTACTATTTGTTTTAGATTTTTTTGAGTTGTAGTGATAGTGCATGCATTCAGGATTTGAGGAATTTCCCTTAAAATAAATGCTAATTCTCTTAGGAATTGTGCAACAATTAGAAGCTTGGAGGCTTGGAAATTTGACTAAGTATTGGCCAAAGGAAGTCATCAAGTGGAGGATAGGAAATACTTATGCAGGTTAAGCTTAAGGTTGAGCAAAGCATATTGTGTTCATCTAAATTCTTTGACCAAGGGCGCAAGGAAATAGGAGGCTTGGAGAGCAGAAAAGAGGCCTGGATTTGTCTTGAGCTTGTTTGTGAGTTGGAGATTGATTTTACTGACTGCTGGGATTGTTCTCGTGAGAAAACGCATTGTATTATCATCTTGGATTTCTGATTAATGCAATACAGATAGTGGGGTTTTTGAGTTGTGGCTTTCCTCGGATACTTATTGTGTTATGTGCCATTGATGTTCTTCCTTTTGTCGATTATTGTTTTTCTTGATATTTATGTGCTTCCGCTGTAAAGAGTATAAATAGATTCATGTCTCTTATTTTAGTAAATTACATGAGCTTATGAATCTACAGAATTTTCTACATGGTATCGGAGCTAGATTATTTTTTTGGGCCACGAATTTGCAGAGCAGATCAAAAATTTTTTGTGCAAAATTTTCAGAAACAAACAGTAGATTTGGATTCCTTGCGAAAAATACCCCAAAAAAAATATAATCAATCGAATCAAAGTTCGAATGAGGGAGATATCGTTGATCTAAAATCATCTCTTTTTCTAGAAAATTTCGTGACGACAGGACAAAGGAAGATATGGTGAGCCTTGCTCTTCTTAGACTCCCAAAGAGTTGGCATAGTTATCAAGACTCTATCAATGGTCGGGAGAAGCTACCAGATTGGGAACGACTGTGGTCAGATTTGATGCAAGAGGAGATCGGGAGGAACACCAGAGATGGGACCTCTTCCAAGGAAGTGGAAGAGGATTGTGCCTTAATGAGTAAGGAAAAGTGGGCCAAGCGAAAGAAGTCCTAAGGCGAGGAGGGCAGAAAGAAGATGCACTTGACAAAAGTCAAGTGTTTTCACTGTCACGAGCATGGGCACTATGCCAAGAACTACCCACAGAAGAAAGCAAACAAGAAGGAGCCAATAGTAGTGGCAGTAGGTGAGACTCTAGCTTCACAATTCGAACTTGATTTCACTCTCATTGCATGCATGGTCGACAATGCCATGGGAGGCATGTGGTATCTTGACAGCGGTGCCTCATTCCATATGACAAGGAATAGAGATCTCTTTAGTGATTTTGAAGAGAAAGACCTCAAGCAGAGCATAGAGTTTGGAGATGACAATAGGTATAGAGCTACCAGGATCGGTACAATTACCTTCCAAAGGGATTCTGGCTCCCCTTTCAAGATCATAGATGTGATGTATGTTCCAATACTAAAGAAGAATCTTGTTTTAGTCGTGGTATTGGAAGACCGTGGCTATGATGTGGTTTTTTGTAAGGGAAAGGTTTTCCTTAGACACATCACCATGGGGCAGGTAAAACAGATCGGTGCACGGGTCAAGAACCTGTATGCTCTTGAGGTTCAAGATGCATGCAAAACCTTGAAGAGAAAGGAAAATGTTAGAGACTTGGTGGTTGAGAGGGAGAGTAAATTACCTCTCAACATGCAGCCCCAGAAGAAGCCTCAGAAGCAGCTTCAGGAAGTTGTGGAGTAGCCACAATTAGAGACGCTGATAGGAGACAGAGTGGAGAAATCTACTCAAGAAGAGAAGAAGCAGTCTTAGAAGCATCCTTAGACAATTATGGAGCAGCGACAATTGGAGAAGCCGAGAGGAGACCGAGTGGAGGCATCTAGTCATGCAGAGACCTCCAGTAAGGGGGAATTTTGAGCCAAATAAGCAGAGGGATCACATGCAGCCATACCTCTAAGTGTGAGGTGGGGTTATTTGAAGTGATAGTCCGAAGAGGGCTGAAATTCGACAGGGTCCATTGAGTGGTTTTATCTCATGGATCGTACCTTGCTATAGGAGCACAAAGTACATAGTAGCAGGAGGAATCAGTGGGATTGATTCAGTTAGAGATCAAAGTGACAGAGGCTAGAGCAGTTAGATACTGAATAAGCATA
>APFE031544687.1:4370-21123 GCA_000404065.3 Pinus taeda
CATATGTCTAAAAATAGACATAGTCTAAAAATAGACTTGCGCCAAAAATAGCCTGTGGGCCCACTTAGTGAAGGCGACTCTTTTCACTAAGCTCCATCATCTTGTTGCAATCTCAACAAAAACGTTGTTTTACTTTGTCATGCAATCCTTAGCGTTGGAATTCTCACTTGCAAACACTGATATTAGTTGTGTTTAAATGCTTCAGTTTATGATTGCTTAGTTGCATAGTTATTTCACGTATTTCATTTCGAATAAACTTTTGTTCATTTCCTTTTGCTATTACTTAGGTCAGATTAGAGTGAAGTAACTAGGTCATAGGTTTTCTAACTGTTTGTTTGTTCAGTTTGAAAAATAACTTGCAAAGCGCCTATCATACTTCTCCATCTACCCATACTCCATCCAACCTACCTGCTTCATCCTCCATTTCAGATCCTTGCCTTACCTTTGCCACGTTCCCTCACGTTGACCTACTTTCCATATTATTGTGTAGCATTGCCTTATCTCTCCTTGAACAAATCCAACCATCCTTATCACTCCTCAACTCCATCCACCAAAACCTGTACCTTCTCACACCATTATCTCACCTCCATACCCACTCCTTCATCTTTCTACCTCCATCCATCCTCCAAAATCCCATTTCTGAACATCCTGTAGAAAATTACAGACATCCTGTAGAAATTCCAGAACCTCTTGTAGAACCCCTGCAGACTTCCTGTAGAAGCTCATGAAAGTGGTTTCTTGATAACCAAACTCTGTAAAACTCTCTGGAAGGGTGCGAGGGACCCCTTAGGCCCTCTCCAAAACTTCCCAACCTCTTGAAAGCATTTTCTCTCACCGATCCACCTCTGCACAATCAAAAGCAGTGAAAGCACATACATGATAATTTTGACAACTTATTCAAAAATACAAAAAGATGTTTTCTTCAGATAGTGATAACTTAGACACATGCATTTTACCTTCTTAGAAGTCAATGTCATCTCTTTCAGTAGCTTGTATCCTCTTTTTCGCATCAGTAGGGCTAGATGGTAAAATTAAGGTTTGCTAGGGTTTACATTTCCTTTCAGCTTTTCAGTTTCTTTCTGCAAGTAGATTAGCTTCCTTTGAGTTAGCTTTCATCCATCAGTTAAAAAGCTTCTTTTCAGAGCTCATAGAAGTTGGCTTAAGCCCCTAGTGGACTTGTGCCAGCTGACCAAGTGACAACTGTGACAAGAGCTAGTACTTGTGCATACAGCACCATCGCTTCCAAGTTTGTTACGAACTACCAGGTTGATAAAATTAAAGAAGGGAGTCCCAGGAGTTGCAGCATTATTGCTGCAATACTGGGGCCCACCAATCTTTTTGGCACCGTTGCTGGGGAACTGTCAGAGTATTGGGGATTGTTGATTTTCTTCTATTTTCTACTACAACATTCTGCTAAGTAGTTTATTTCATTTCCGCAAAAGTAGAGTAGACATTTCCTGCTTTCATAGATTAGCATTTCAATTCCGAAATTTCATTTCTGCAAGTGTAGATTAGCATTTCAATTCCACAATTTCAATTCTGCAAGCGTAGATTAGAATTTCAATTCTGGAAGGGTAGATTAGCATTTCAATTCCACAAGCGTAGCTTAGCATTTCATTCCTGCAATTTCATTTCAACAAAATAGATTAGTCCTTTCCTGCTTTCCTTTCAATTCCGCATTTTCATTTCAGCAAGATAATTACTTGCAGTTCAATCTATTTCAGTTTTGTAGGTACAAGTAAAAAAAAAAACAACAAAACAAAATAAAACGAAAACAAAAACAAAAACAAAAACAAAGCAAAACAAAAAACAAAAATCAACCAAAAAGATTTTCTTTCATGCCTTGTAGGAGTAGAGATAATTCAAAGAAATCTTTGCACAACACCCCCACTGCTTCACACAACCAACCTTCTCTCTTCTTCAATGGTTGTGATTGAGAAGAACCCCTAGGAGGACATCAAGACATATTTGAAGAACCTCTAGGGGAGAAGAAGAAGAAAACATTCCTCTGGAGCAAATGGCTGCAAACAGAAATGTTGGGAGTAGTACATTTTCTTCCAAGTCAATCTTTAGAGGTGAATGTGAAAATCTGATGGAAGATTTCAAGAGTGATATGAGGTAGTTTCTTACCATGCAACTGGATACCTTGTAGATCCAAAGGAAGCAAGAGGAAGCCAAGAGGGCTTTGGCCATCTTTTGTCCCAGGTGCACTAGAAAGCATCCTAGGAATGAATGTCCAATGCACTCCCTAGAAGTGTGTTTCGCCTGTGAAGAATACCATCCTACGAATCAGTGCCCTTCCTTGCCTGGACTTAAAGCTACATATTAGAGAGCCAAAATAGCCACTGAATCACTCTATTATATGAACCAAAGGAGGCCACATGGACCCATACCCTACCAGCAAGGAATGCAAGGGACATCCCAGACCTATTATGACCCCTATCGAGCCACTTTCATGACTTCTTGGGGTCCCCCTGCTCATCCTTCTTGGTTCACACCTCCTCCTTGTTCCTTCACAGATCCATATTATGCCCAACCAGCTGCTCATTCATTTCATTCTTATGCTCAACCACAATCTCAGTGGAATGCACCTCATCAGGGGTGGAAGCCCCAGTACAACACTCCTCCCGCTTCTTTGCCTCCACCACTTTCTCAACCGCAACCATCGCCTCTTGATCCACCAAGGCAACCCCAAATGTCTGTGCAACCACCACCCCATCCACATCCATCTCAAATATACACCCCCACTCAACTACCCATACCACTTTTCCAAACCCGCACATTAGAATAGCTCAACCCAATTGCAAAGCTAAGGCACAACATGTCTAAATGACTCCTCTTGAGCTCAATGATCTTCACCATAGCTTAGAAAGAGTATTGAAAAAAAGAGATCATCTTGAAAGCATTAAAGGACCACATCCAGAAAAAGAAGGTTCAAAAGAAGAGATCAAAGGACCATGGGCTGCACTTGATGAAGAAAAGACATCAGAATCAGAGATCGAGAGAGCTCCCTCATGGTTACCATCAAATACTCCATGTATTCAAGAGAAAAATTAGCAAAAAGAGGAAGATGAGAAGGTCATGATAGAAGAAGATATGAAAAATGATCCAGATTAGAAAAAGGACCAAAGATATCAGAGCTATATTGAGATATGGTTCCAGGCGGTCACTAAGCTACAGTAGTACTCTCTTCCTCAGCTATGCTTAATCCCTTCAAAGTCAAATCATTTGGTATCTGAAATCCGGATAGCTATCAAAGCATGCATTTCAATCCTCCACATCATTTTGTCTCTAATCTCGATGTGCACATGGCTCCATTGGAAGTATTCTTATACTTGAGAACGATTTTGTTTTTCAAGGATGGTAGGGTTAAAAAAAAAATGGAAATAAGAGGAAAAATCTAAGGTGAAAACCTCCTCAGAGGCGCCTTAGGTTGGCTCATTGATTGAAAACCTCCATGAGGCGGTCAATGGGTTGAAAAAAAAAGAAGAAAAAAGAAAGAAAAAAAGAGAATAAGATCCCTGGGTGAAAACCTTACTTGGAGGCGCCCAGGGCAGGGAATTAGGGTGAAAACCTCCATGAGGCACCCTAGTTGTTTTCAAAAAAAAAGAAAAAAGAGAAATCAGGCCTAATCTCTGTAAAATAATTGCAAGTTACATTGAATACTTTGCAGGAAAAGAGGAGCGCACAAAACAAGGACAGGAGCCTGTACCAGGCTCTAGGACATCCCTTTAGACACTCCCTCCATGGCCACTCACCTCTCCTAGGATTTGGTCACATTCAAGTTAAGATTGAGCTTTCTACAAGAAGTTTTGGGCTTTCTACAAGAAGTTCCAGGCTTTTCTACAGGAAGTTCCAGGCGTTTCTACAGGAAGTTCTGAATTTCTATAGGAAACATCCTGTAGAACCTTCGGGCGAGTAAAATTCAATTTTGGAGGGGCATCTGAAGGTTGGAATCTATTTGTTAATCCTGCAGCCACCCCTGTTTCCATCCCTCGCCTTTCTCCATCATTTTTTCCACCTCACTGTGCTTCTACAGGAAGTTCCTGTAGAAATTAAAGGAAGCTAGAAATGGATTTCAAAAAGGCGGTTTGGCGAACATGATAGCTTCCTAAAGGGTTCATAAGTCCTCCTACCTTCTTCAAACTCCTCCTCCATCATTTCCATGTCTGTATTATAGCCCAAGCCCATTTTTCTTACCATGCAAAAAAAAAAACTACATAATGCTTGGAAGCAAAAATACATAGTGCTGAAATTTGTTTTTTCCATCACGTGGAAACCATGCATTCATTTACAAAACTGTTTTACAAGGAGTTGTATAGGGATGATGGCGACGTACCCGAGCAATTTTAGCCAATTCCGGTGCATGATTCTCAAGAAATCAGCCTCCATCACCTGCAGCCATTTTTGCATTTTCTCCATATCTGTGCATCTGTTTCAAAACTTGTTTCATGGGGAGATGCATATGGGTGATAGTAGACCACCCAAGCAATTTCAACCGATTCCGATGCATGGTTTTCGAGGAATTGACCCCTGTAATATTCATCCATTTTCCATTTTTCTCAAAATCCGTGCATCCATTGACCACCATTTCGCTCTGGGAGGTGCACAATGATGATAGACACAAGCTCAGAAAGTTTCAGATCAATCCGATCTATCATTTGGGAGCAATGGAAAAAACAAGTTTCTTTCCTGTGGAAATTCAACATCAGCAGCTTGAGGGTGCAGATCTGAACGTGGAAACAAATTCCTGCAGCGTAGATCTGACCAGAGGACACCTGCATAGGGAAAACAACCATGAATCAACAACCAAGCCATCATGCAACCATAGAAGCAAATGCATGCAGCAAATGAAAGGCCACAGCAACCACGCTCGACTTCCAGGTACGTGACTAAACTCATTCCTCTATTGCATGAATCTAATTTAAGAACTGCATGAACAAATGAAATGGTGGGATTCAGCTAGAAAGCTAGCCAATTCGATTACACTCATCCAAGGATCACCAGTGCACGTGTGTAGTCATTCACGGGAAATTAAAAAAAAAACAGACAGTGGTAGAGATTTTGAATTCCAGCGCAACTAATGGTAAGGGATTCCAAGAAGAGAACATACAGTTCATCATAGCACTGCAGTCTGCATGTGGCCACGTGCACCTGGCCACCTCACCCCCTCACCATGAATTTCACCGTAATTCAAAAATGCTCGGCTGAAGAACTCATGTTAACGATGTTCATTTACACTTGCAACCACTCTCAGTGAAGTACGTGTCCTCCTCCTCCGCAGTCTGTTAGCCCGAGCTTTTTGGCCTGTTTCAAAATTATCCCGCGTCCCAGGCTCGTTCAGAAGTGTCGTGACATCCTACAGAAGCTGGCAAAGCGTTCTACAGGAAGACGCTCTACAGGTAATACAGCATAGCCTTCCGGAGCAGAGAAAATGGATTTTTCTTCGACAAATTTGGAGTCCCAAAAGAGGTCGGCTCAAAAAACACTCTTCCATGCATGGTGTGTTCAAAGGGTGATGAATTGAACTATATTGATTAAGGAAGTCAGAGACAAGTCCGCCTGTGAGTTGAAAATAGTGGTTTGCCTATGTGTTGCTCAGATTTACTCAGTTAGTTCTGCATCAAAACCCTCCTCCATGGTCCTTGATAAAAAAAAAAAAAAATCCTAAAAAAGAAACGATGAAGCATCGTGAGGGCTAACCTGCATATGAAGTATTTGAATTTTTATAATTGTATGTATGCTAAGGGTGGAAATTGAGCTATGCACTTTGTCTAGGGAAACCAAAGTCCTCATTTTGTACACAGACAATCGAGTTTTTTAAAACCAGGAAACTGGTGCAAGGTTAAAACATAAACACCTGGGGGACACTGTCTTCAAGTTCAAGGGAGGAAACCATAAACAGAATTTCCCTTTCTGATCAGAGCACTCTCACCATGCTAGGAGGGTTTATCAGAAAGGAACCCTCGGATTCTAGAAAATTGCGTGAAATTCCCGAGGTGGTGAACCTATTCACCCGTGCCAATTGGATGACCTTTTGTGACAGAATTCAAGGTCATGACGATGAGATAACAGAGGAATCCTTAATGTCCCTGCAGCTTAAATCAAAGACACTAGCCACTGTAAATTTCAAAGGGGTGACCCTAAAGCTTAACCCACAACTCATTAGTCGAGTTATTGATCTACCATTAGGGATACCCTGAAGCAAATAGGAGAGGGCATTGGGACAAAAAGCAAAAAAAAAAAAAAAACTTCCTACCGGAGGAACAGTTTACAAAAGACAAGAATGGGGTCTGGAGAGCCAGCCTACATCCTTTTTGGAGTGAGTTCAGTCCTCAGATCATGAAATACATTACCTGTGAGGGGCGGTTCAGTATTGTCTATGGTTATCACTTCCGGTTGCTAAGTGAACTCAGACATGGGATGGATTTACCCCCAGAACAGAAGTTAAGCATCCCCTATTTCCTCATACAATCATTAATTGAGTGTGGCACAAAATTGAAGGAAGGGACACCGGATCAGCTAACCCATCATGGGCTTATCAAGCTTCTAGTGGAAGATGCCCTCCATACCTACACTGTCCCTCTCTCCTGGGAGATTTTCCGCAACATGTCCAAGGATGATGATATTCGAATTCTGGCCGAGGAACTCACTTCATCCAGCAGTGAAGAAAGGGAGCACATTGAGGTAGAAGAGAAAGCCAGGGGTAAGGAAACACCAGACAGACCACCATAGAAAGAACAAGAAGAGAAATGAGGAAAAGGCCAAGCTGTTGAGCCCAAAATGTGGGTGGAACAAAGGCACAAACACCAAGGGAGAAACGATTGCAGAGTAGGGCAGAGAGGACTGAAAAAGTCCAAACAAGTGAGGGCACAACCAAGGCAACCACACCACAATTAAAAGGCAAGACACCCCCAGCCAAGAAAACCAAAACAGTGAAGACAGGTTCTACAGGAAGCCAGAAGACAGTTTCTATAGGAAGCCAGAAAGCAGTTTCTACAGGAAGACAGAAAACAGTCGACACAGGACTTTCTACAGGAAGTATGGAAACAGAGGAACAAAAAGGAGAAATCGCCTGAGATTTTAGTCAGGGAGGCAGCAGTTGTGCTGGCTACCCTTAGCACATCTCCAAAGCAAAAAAGGGCAGCGAAAGAGGGAGCCTTCCTTGTATTTTAAAGCAAGGAGGAGCATGCGGATAAAAACTGGCAGACCCCAACCACAGTCAAAAGAGCCAATTACAATTGTAGACACCCTAGCTACACAAAAGGAAAAGTCTCCTTCAAAGGCATCCATCACCTATGAACAGGGAAGCCTGAAGACATCCACTTGGAGAGAAAGAATGAAAATATTGGACACAACAGCCTCTCTACAGGATGTTGAGACTGTTCTACAGGAAACTCGGGCTAAGCTAAGAGAGACGAAGAAATTGGAGGAAAAGACAGCCAAACAATCACAGGAAGAAGGAAAGACAAGGAAACATCTGATGAGTAGAAAAGTGAGGACAAGTTGCAGGCTGAGGTTGAGGCGCTAACAAAAACTGCTACAAGAAAAGGAGCACAGGTAGTGGGAAGAAGTAGAGAGAGAAGCATGGTTTCATGACTGAGAAGAGGACATCACTTCAAAAGCTTGGCATGACAAGGAGGAAGAGATAGATTAGTTACTCAGAGGATGAGCAACACTTTCAGTAGGGGTGATGATGAGCCCCAAAAATGGATAATTATATCGGCTCATTCCACCTCCTAATTCGACTTAATCCACCATTCTCATTAGTTTATTGCATGTTTTTAATTATATTTATGCTAATAGAGTGAATTGGGTTAGTCATTATGCTAACAAGTCTAATGTGTGCTTTGTGCAGTGTTTTGGTCAATTTTCAGACAAAATCAAAGGTTTTAATGAGCACTTAGCAGCCAAATTCATGAAAGAACAAGGGAGAGGATTTTTAGGAAGGTGTCCCCTTCATTTATGGGCCCTTATCTCGAATTCTCCGCCATCATCTCGGAGTTCAAGGGCCACCAAATCTATTATCACAAGGGCAGCCAAGCAAGTCAAGTAAGACTATTGTTAACTGCAAGTTTTGGGCAGCCAAATCCCTAAAGTTTAGGAGGACTGTTGGGGTCCTCAATTTGTATAAATAAGAGGGCTTAGGGCCTCATTTCAGTTAGTCACTTTGTAGGCAGAAGTTAGCTAGTTTGTAGTTCGATTTTAGTCATTTTTTAGGCAGTATTTTAGCTTTGCATTTCAGCACATTTTCAAGTTTTCCTTGTGGACAGTTTTTGGAATGTAACTATTATTTTGATCAATGAAGATGAATCCAGCTTTGCACTAGCTCTAATCTCTCTTAGGAGGCTGTAGCTCTTGGGGTTGGGCCCATCTCAAGTGCCCAATACCTCCTTTGTTTACTTTCATGTGTCATTGCTGCATTCTTAGAATAAAATCTGTTATTTAGATTAAAATCTTGTTTTGTTATTTAGGTTGCTTTTGATGATTAAAAAGGCTTTTCATGTTCAGATTCATTTGATAGGTTAATAGCAGAGAAGATCTCTAGAAAAAGGCTCAAGCACCTCTGATCTCACCTCTCTCAGTGGGATCGTGAGCTGGAACAAAGGTGACATTGCTGCCAACAAAAATGTTGTTTTGCTTTGTCATGCAATCCTTAGTGTTGGAATTCTCACTTGCAAATGCTGATATTAGTTGTGTTTAAATGATTCAGTTTATGATTACTTAGTTGCATGGTTATTTCACGTATTTCATTTCGAATAAACTTATGTTCATTTCCTTTTGCTGTTACTTAGGTCAGATTAGAGTGAAGTAACTAGGTCATAGGTTTTCTAAGTGTTTGTTTGTTCAGTTTGAAAAATAACTTGCAGAGCGCCTATCATACTTCTCCATCTGCCCATACTCAATCCATCCTACCTGCTTCATCCTCCATTTCAGATCCTTACCTTACCTTTGCCACGTTCCCTCACGTTGACCTACTTTCCATATTATTGTGTAGCATTGCCTTATCTCTCCTTGAACAAATCCAACCATCCTTATCACTCCTCAGCTCCATCTACCAAAACCTGGACCTTCTCCATCCATCCTCCAAAATCCCATTTCTGAACATCCTGTAGAAAATTATAGACATCCTGTGGAAATTCCAGAACATCCTGTAGAACCCCTATAGACTTCCTATAGAAGCCCACGAAAGCGGTTTCTTGATAGCCAAACTCTGTGAAACTTTCTAGAATGGTTCTAGGGACCCCTTAGGCCCTCTCCAAACCTTCCCAACCTCTTGCAAGTATTTTCTCTCACCAATCCACCTTTGCACAGTAAAAAACAGTGAAAGCACATGCATGGTAATTCTGACAACTTATTCAAAAACACAAAAAGATGTTTTCTTCAGATAGTGATAACTTAGACACATGCATTTTACCTTCCTAAAAGTCAATGGCATCTCTTTCAGTAGCTTGCATCCTCTTTTTCGCATCAGTAGGGCTAGCTGGTAAAATTAGGGTTTGCTAGAGTTTACATTTCCTTTCAGCTTTTCAGTTTCTTTCTGCAAGTAGATTAGTTTCCTTTGAGTTAGCTTTCATCCATCAGTTAAAAAGCTTCTTCTTAGAGCTCATAAAAGTTGGCTTAAGCCCCTAGTGGACTTGTGCCAGATGACCAAGTGACAGTTGCGGCAAGAGCTAGTATTTGTGCATACAGCACCGTCGCTTCCAAGTTTGTTATGAACTACCGGGTTGATAAAATTAAAGAAGGGAGTCCCAGGTGTTATAGAAATTTTTGGGCACTTCAACCCCAATCATAAATGTCCATAAATTGAGGGCTCCTAAGTCCCTAAAATTGTTGCTTCACTACCTAAAGGAACAAGGTCAGCTAATTACATCATCTCCCAGAAGTTCTCCACTGAAAACTGCTCATAAATGGTCAAAACTAGACCATACTAAAAGCCCAGTGCAGAGGGTGCGATGCATATCACCTTCCCAGTGTATAAGGTGTGATGCATACTAAATTGCTCCTCTGTAAGGTGCGATGGTCGGGAATGGACAAATGGCAGGGACAAAATGCGAGGTGGAAGATCATGGAATCTTCTAGAAGCTTCCCCTATGACACTTGCCTCTCTATTTTCGACCAGGGATGAGTAAGAGATCATCATTCTCTAAGTGGAAGCAGGAACTATCAGAGAGAAGACACTAATCAAGACCCTAAAAGATGACTCACCCCCCTATAATCATCTATATATGGATCTCTCATCACAGAGATCCAGAGGCTGGAATTTTGTATCTTATAGAGAAGCATTGTTGGTTTTCTGGTGTACGTTCATAGTGTTGGGTGATCTAAGCTTTGCTTGAGGTGAAGAAGGGCTTTCTAGCTGGAGGATGATTCTAGGTCAGAACATATGGTTGTAATCCTCTTGCTACTTTTCATCTTAATAAAGCTATTCTAATTTTCCTCCATATTCTTGTGTACTTGTTTATATATGCATTTTCATGGTTAACGCACATCTGGTCCTGTGTTATTTATGAATATAGATCTGTGTTTCTTCAATAGTAGTATGTTGTTGTGATTCCATAGCTGCTCTTTGAAGCTAGGCAAATAAAGAACAAGTGGCAGAGCTCTATCAAGAAGGAGAGGAAATCAAGTGCAAGACTAAGGTTGGTCTTCTTGGTTCTCCTCTTGTCTATTTTCATAAAGGAAAACGAAAGTATACTTTACTTGTTTGTTTCTAAGATAGCCACCCATATTAGTGGGAATAGCAGCATCCGAGTGGACACTATTCCTGGTAACAAAATGGAGACTCCGCTGGGGAGCGAATAGATTGTTTGTTAGCCTATCTATCTTTGTTTCTTTTATATACTTACAGACGGACCCTAAAGCCAAGCCAGCTAGCCTTCGAACTGCATTTGTTATACAAATGCAAAGTAGATAAATGTTGCTTCAGTCTATCTCTGGGTTATGTTTATGAATTAAACAATCGATTTGCAAACAACCTAATTGCCCTAAGTGGTGGCTCTAGTAACCTCTTTAGATCACCCTTGTGTTTTACCTACACTGAACATCACTTACTCGGCCTAAATCCCTGAACTGAGTTGCAAAATGTGAGTGAAAACTTGTTTAAAGTCTCGCATTGGTACCATCGCACCTTGCCTTCAAGGTAGACTGTATGCATCGCACTTCCCGGTTGCAATAGGTGCGCTGCATACTGGTTTCGCTGTGTAACAGGTGCGATGGTCAGGGAAGATTAACTTTACCTTCAGATTGTGGTTTTTCTCACTGTTTTCAGTCCTATTCAGGATTTTTTTTATCTGTAGTCAGTGTATCTCTGTGAAAACCCCCTTCTCTTTCATTATTCCGCATCCTTAGTGCAAATAACTATAAGTGTTTTTATATATTGTGCGTCACTTTCAGTTCTCTTTTGCAAAAAGTAGCATAGTCGAACTGTCGTTTCTGGATCTGAAAGTGTCATAGCTGTCGTTTTTAGTTTTAGAAGACAATCCCATTATTCTTGATAGTCGATTATACAGTTACTATTGCATATGATTTGAATTAGTAGTTTTTAAAGTGTCGAAAAGCAATTTTCATTTCGAAATCGCAAAGTGTCTCTCTTACCTTCACTTCATTTTGAAAAAGAAAATTTGTTTGAGTATTGTCGCTTTAGAAGTAATTCAGATTGCACATAGCTTTTCTTATCATCATTCATACATTAAGAAGGTTGAAAACAAATACATGCATGTGCATTTGCATTTTGACTGCTTGGTTTGATTTAGGATTGTGCATTTAGCGTGTGCTTTGTACTCTTTGCAGAAAGATTCTTAACTTTCTTTCTTTAGTAGCTAGGATTTTCATTGCCGAAAGAAGATTAAAAGTTTGTTTATCATCTTAGACTGCATTTTAAGAATTGTATGCACATCACGCGGTGAACCTGAAAGGCAAATTTTTAAGCAAGATCAACTTAAAATAAATTTAATGAATCTAACAACGCTTTGGAACTTAACACACAACATCTAGAGGTATAGGCTAGAGACGTATTCCGACGTCGTAAAACCTGGTAACTGTTGTTTTTTAGTGTTGGTTGGGTGATTCCTCCACTCTAAGACGGCAAGTGCCAGTACGAACTTGTGCTCCCACGTACCGTCGAGTATATATTGGGAGACCACAATAGGCTGCATCCTTTATCCTTAGGAAGCTGTGTCTGCCACCCTATCAATCGCAATGCACTGAACACAGCATTCGGGAAGATTGACTGCCGTACCGTAAAAAGTATTCTGCAATTTTGCAATTGGTTTGGTAATCCTCTCTGCCTAGATCTTCAGAAAAGTCCATTTTGCTCCTTTTTAGACTCCTTAAAGGAAAAGGTCCTCTGAACGCTTGTCACTTCAGGTTCAATTAAAATCGAAGGCGACTAGAGTCATCTTTTGTTTTTTCTTGACTCTTTAAAATTGAAAAACAAGTTGTGTCAAAATGTCTAAAATTCATTTAATTCGAAAAACATTTTTCCCTTTTTATTTTGAGTTGATCAAGTAATCCGCAATCATGGAAGAAAGTCAATCAAAACCCCGTCGTTCGCGGAGACTTACGAGTCAACCATCATTCACTCCGGAAGCGAAACCATTCCGGATGAAGTGAACTCGTTTAACCAGATCAAAGTCCCTTAGGTTGGTTGGAGCAAGCACTCCAACATCCTAAGAGACTCTGGTTACTCCGAACATTTCTGGTATCCCTGCCTCTACAGAAGAAATTCCGCAACAGCAAAAGGACATTACAACTGATCCTAGTGTGATGGTTAACACTTCTATTCTTGAACTGGCTCCGTCTACAGCTAATTCAGAAGGTGTTAATACCCAACCCTCTGTTGCTACAGAACTTACATCTTCTACGGCACCAGAAATATTTTACGGACCTGACAGTCTACCTCTTCCTCCCGAATTGATTGCCATAGAAGAGATTGTGGAATATCCTCCATCTAGCACTCCAACGCAACTTGGAGCTGGGATCACCCTGTATCCTTCTTCATCAGAAGATATTCACCTGCCATCAGAAGTTCCTGAAGAATCGCTGAGGAATATTTTGGATAGGCTTAATACGTCTGAACAACAGTTAACATCAAGGACTGTGTTACCCGACACAGCAACAGTAGAAGCTCCTTCTGTTATTATGACAATGTTCGTCGGCGTGCCATCTGTCCCAACCAACTTTCAATCACTGGATGGAGTCCATCTAGGGGCTATCTCGACAGTATGGACTGTTCCCGTTTGTTCGTCCAGAATTATATCTGGAATCTCTTACGTTGAGTCTCAACAAATTGATCCGTCACAAGGTCAATTTGGGAAAACTGGTCCCCAAAGGAAAATCATTCCTTTGAGTATTGTATTACCATCGTATGGAGGGTCGTATACCCTTTCATTGCCTTCCTCAGAAGGACAACCATGCGTGAGTTCACAACAAAATTTTGGTTATGCTGGAATCACAACTAGCGGTTGGGTGCCAATCCTGTCTCAACAACCAAGAGTTGTATGCTCAATACAACAAAGTTTACCTATGACAAACATCCCCACTACGCCGGCTATTGTGGCAGTATCGCAAGCACAAGGGTCACCAGTTGTATGCCAACCTCAAGTTTCACAGGTTGTAATGCAACAAACTCTTGTACCCACGACACAACCACAATCACCAACTAGTGGAATGGCACAGGTTCAGACGGGGAACACCAATCCCCATCTTGGTCAAACAGTCAGTACTGGACAACAGCCCATGACTTCACAACCATGGCTGGTGCAGTACCAACAACCGCAATTCCAGCAGACTTACCAAGGATATGAGCAACAAGTCTTTGCAAGTAATGGGCAGCCGTATCAACCATATCATAATGGTTATGCCCATCAACCTTACCAAAGTTACCAACATCAAATGCATTATACTGGTATGAAAAGACCGAATGCTCAAACAATTCCATCTTAACCTGGGTATGCTCAGCCAAGCCTGAATCAACAGTTGCCTTTCATGGCAACTTTAGAGTTACCAGATCTGAGTCGACTAACGAACGATCCAATTGCCTACGCCCCTTAGTGGCCGGTAATTCCGCATAAATTTCCGTCTGATATTCCTAAATTTAATGGAAATCTGGGCGAAGACCCATCAAATCATGTGATGACCTTTCATCTATGGTGTTCATCAAACACTCTCAATGATGATTCGATCAGGCTTTGCCTCTTTCAACGCACGTTAACTGGTCCGACAGCAAAGTGGTATATCGAATTACCTAGAGCTTCGTTTGATAACTTCAGTACCATAGTCACAACCTTTTTAACCCATTTTCAGTTACCTATAAGGTACGAAACAAGAACTGAGCTACTTACCAATTTCAAACAAACGACAGCCACTCAAATATCCAATCATATTCATGAGTGGCGATGTCGTCGTAGAATGGTAAAAACATATGTTCCTGATCAGCTATTGGCTGAATGGTTTATTAAGTCTCTGTTACCTGCTATTACAGAAGATGTGGCAAAGGGAAGAGTCGACACTGAAGAGCAAGTTATTTCTCGTGCACAATATCTAGACTTGATCTATACTCAGTCTGGCACGTTCTACGATAAAATCCCTGATGCTCCTAGACCAGAATTTTCCGTTCCTCCGTCTCCTAAATCAAACAAAGATTCTCATGCAGGTGATGGTGTGATAGGTACGACAAGCACTAAAACCACAAAGGCTACATCAAAAAAGAACCGCACAGTTTCGAGTCAAAATGAAAATGCTGTGTCGATAGATAAAAGCAAAGAACCCAAGCAACCAGGACGCAAGAAGAAAAAACAAGGGAAGAAGAAAAACCAAGAGGATTTACCTCCTAAAAAATCTTCTGCAAATCCTTCTGGGAATAAGAAACCAAAAACTCCATGTCATATATGTGACGAGGACCACTGGACCAATGAGTGTCCATATAAAGATGAACTTAGAAAATTCTTCAAAAGTTCAAAAACCTCGGTTGTACTGACTGATCTGTTTCCAAACCCAGGAACAAATATGGTTACTAGCGAAAATTCTTCCCCATCCCAAGTGTTAATGTTGTCAGTTTCAAAGCAACTGAATTATGCTCTCATATCAACAAGAAGTAGAGATTACGGGAATCCACAGATGTTGAGCAACAAGGATAATGATCAACCTAGTAGTTCAACAACAACTTCGACCGAAGTTGTGCCACCCATCATTCCTGAATTAACAATAAAACCGCCAAAGGGAATAGTAAACAAATCGACATTTAATCCTCGTGCCCGAGAAGCACAACATTATAATATAGTGGAGGATTTAGCCCAATCACCATTAGCGATGTCGACTCTTGAGGTACTACAAAATTTCCCCTCGCAAAAGCAGGCTTTATTATCAGCAATAGGTGGGATTGACCCAACGGATTCCAATCTTGTATCTTTTAATCACAAAGGATACGACCCTCAGTTACCAGCTCAACTAGCTTTCCTCATTCAAGTGAAAGCCCTCAACAAAATTGTCCATAGAACAATTATTGATGAGGGGGCATCCACATGTATCATGTCGATGAGTTGTTGGAAAACTCTAGGGTCTCTGTCCTTGTCACGATCATCGACGACATTGAAAGAATTTGATGGACGAACATACACCCCGTATGGGATACTAAGTAACTTGCAAGTCGAACTAGGGGGCAAAACAGTAGAAATCAATGTTGAAGTCATCGACGGAAACCTCGATTACAACATCCTACTAGGAAGACCCTGGATATACGCCATGGCAGCTGTTGTGTCGACCTATTTTAGGAAAATTGCATTTCCATCCCAAGGAGGAATTACAATCATCGACCAACAAACTTTTCTCCCTAACAGTTCGCAAGTTACAAGAAGCATTCCAATGATCCATGGAAGCCCTAGCACGCTTCACAATATCGGAGTAGGCCTACTAAAAGACCCTATGTTAATGGGAACTTTTACCCTACCCCCTCCTACAAATTTGGCGCAAGTGGCTAATGTAGGAACCTGCAATATGATATCTTCCATGCAAAAGATGTCAGAAAATGATGTTAAAATGGATCATTCACAAGTTTTGCCTCTAACCCCACTGGAAATATTATAGAAATCAATGTTTTCAGCATGGGAGGCAAACCCGTATCAACACTCATCAAGCGTTTGGATAGATAGGTCTAAAGAATATGGCACCCCTTCAGATCCTTGGTCACAAGTACACTCTACAGACGAAGGAATCATTCAATCGATGATGATTGATGGGGCACATGGGAAGATTACCACCAATGTTTCATCTTCTAAACTGGAAAGAAGATAATTCCGGAAACCTACACCATCCTTCAGTATTTGACTTTCTGACAAATATTGTAAATACAGTGGATTACGAGAGAAACCTATCCAATATCGAAGAGACTACTACCATAAATATGTAGGAATTTACAGGGTAAGTTCCTCAGAAAGAACACCAAAAGGACACCGCTCACAACCAGATCTCAAATCAATACACCAGTATTTTTGACATGGTTAAAACCCTCAAAGAGGGAAACAGTCCATGGCCTAAGCCAACGTGGCCACTTCAGGAAATTTATTAATCAAAGAATGAAAATTTACATAAGCTTTCTCTCATAGACAGATTACCCGAACAATGACCCTCCATGCGCTTTAAATAGAACTCATGGACCAATCGGGTGTCAAGCCAGGGATCAAGTGTCGGTAATACTGAGGAGAGAGTGAACCGTCGGATCACTACATATCGTGACCGTCGGATTGTAAGTTAC
>APFE031544687.1:36287-63919 GCA_000404065.3 Pinus taeda
AAAGCCCAGTGCAGGGGGTGTGATGCATATCACCTTCCCAGTGTACAAGGTGCGATGCATACTGAATTGCTCCTCTATAGGGTGCGATGGTCGGGAATGGACAAATGGCAGGGACAAAATACGACGTGGAAGATCGTGGAATATTCCAGAAGCTTCCCCTCTAACACTTGCCTCTCTATTTTCGACCAGGGATGAGTAAGAGATCATCATTCTCCAAGTGGAAGTAGGAACTATCAGAGAGAAGACACTAATCAAGACCCTAGAAGATGACTTACCTCCCTATAATCATCTATATATGGATCCCTCATCACAGAGATCCAGAGGCTGGAATTTTGTATCTTATAGAGAAGTGTTGTTGGTTTTCTGGTGTACATTCATAGTGTTGGGTGATCTAAGCTTTGCTTCAGGTGAAGAAGGGATTTCTAGCTAGAGGATGATGTTGGGTAAGAACATATGGTTGTAATCCTCTTGCTACTTTTCATCTTAATAAAGCTATTCTAATTTTCCTCCATATTCTTGCGTACTTGTTTATATATGCATTTGTATGGTTAACACACATCTGGTCCTGTGTTATTTATGATTATAGATCTTTGTTTCTTCGATAGTAGTATGTTGTTGTGATTCCACAGGTGCTCTTTGAAGCTAGGCAGATGAATAACAAGCGGCGGAGCTCTATCAAGAAGGACAGGAAATCAAGCGCAAGACTAAGGTTGGTCTTCTTGGTTCTCCTCTTGTCTATTTTCATAAAGGAAAACGAAAGTAGACTTTACTTGTTTGTTTCTAAGATAGCCACCCATCTTATCAGGAATAGCAGCATACGAGTGGACATTATTCTCAGTAACACCAGGAGTTGCAGCATTATTGCTGCAATAATGGGGCCCACCACTATTGCTCTTCAAAGAGAGTCGATGATCAAAATTGAGATTACAACAGTAATTTCTGCAAAATGATAACACATGCCCCCCTGGGCTACAAGCGTTGTCCCTTTTTATAATGGCTAGGCAGATATATCAAGAGTGTAGATAAGCTTTGAAGCAGCGATCCCTCAGGATCAAAGGATCATGAGGGATTCACTCTATATTTAATTTCCAGTTTATTGTTTTGTCTTCTTGCGCTGATGCTTCGCTTTCCCTTTCTTCTCCAAGATTATGCACTCCAATCTTGATCTCCTTGTTTGGATATGGCTTCTTGGGGAAGGGACAAGAATTGCTTCTACTTTGTCTTTTTCTTCATAATAGTGGTTTTCCATTTCCTTCATTTTCCGTATAGAAAAAAGACAATAATCAGTTATTTTGTATCAATCACAAATCTCCTTAATTCTACCATAATTCTTTTAGAATGTAAATGAGTTATGATCCAAAGGGAAAAAATAAAGAAATAAATGGAAAATGCATACCTTTTCCATTGCTCAACAGAAGCTGCAGCAGAATCTTCTGTTGCAACCTCTTCGATGTTTTCTACCACACCTGAGTCACACCTATATGGTGAATCATCCATCTCGATTGGTTACCAATCTTTATCTGGAACCCACTTAGGGGTTGCTTCTACACCATGGTCATCACCCATGTCCTCAACTGGAATTCTACCTGGTTCTCCTCTAACGAGAACTCAACGGTTTGATCTTGCATATCAATATCAAGCTGGGAAATCTGGTCAAAAAAGACCTATCTATCCATTAAATACTGGATTTCCACCATATGGAGAGCAATATGCTTTTTCACCTTATTCTTCCTATTCCGGAGGACCATCATATGGTAATATCCCATAGTACTTAGGTTAACTTGGAATTCGAGTTTGGCAATGGAAACCAACAATGCCAGTTCAACCAAGGCTTGTGTATCCAACACAACCAACGCAAACTATGTTAGCTATTCCTACTAAACCTGTTGTTACCATTGTACCACAATCACAAGTTCAAACTATTGTATCTCAACCAGTACATATTGGTCCTTCTACCTCACAAGCACAATTTTCGGGTCAAGAAGTTCAAGTTTCTTAGGTTGTTGTACAACAACCACTTGTTTTCAGGCTTCAACAACAACCTTAGGTTAGTATACTCTTATCTGGACTAACCCAAGCTTACACTGGTACAGCTTATTCACAACTTTGTTAACCTTTCATTGCTGGTCAACAACAACTATTAAATCAACAACAGTTGTATCCACAACAACAACAATTGATTTTACAAATGTGGCAGCCTCAATTTCAACAACCCCAATTCCAGCAATTGCAACCCCAATTTGGACTTTCCCAATAGGCTCAACCTGGGTTTGGACAATATCAAGCTTACCAAGTTCCTGGTCAACAAGGATTTGCAGGTTATGGACAACCACAAATTCAACCTGGTTATCAACAACCACCTTATGCCGAATTTGTTCAACAACAACCTTACCAAGGTTACCAAATGCAGATGCCCTATGTTCGTATGCAAAGACCTATTGCTCAAGCAATTCCATCATATCCAAGGTTTGATCAACCTGACCTGAATTGACAATTTCCATTTGTAGCAACTTTAGAATTACCAGATTTAAATCGGCTCACTATTGATCCACTCTTATATGCACCTTGGTGGCCGATAATTCCACATAAGTTACCATCTGACATTTCGAATTCAATGGAAATCACGGAGAAAACCCATCAAATCATGTCATGACCTTTCATTTGTGGTGTTCATCAAACTCCTTATATGAAATTCGGTTAGACTCTGTCTTTTCCAAAGAACACTTACTGGTCCAGCTACTAAATGGTACATCAAGTTACCAAGAGATTCTTTCGACAACTTTATGACTTTAACCACCACATTTCTGACCCACTTCCAGTTACCTATCAAATACAAGTCTGGAACAGAACTCCTAACCAACTTTAAACAGACTGCTACTACCCATATATCAGATCATGTTCATGAGTGGCAGCGGCATCATCGAATGGTTAAGACATATGTTCCCGATCAACTTTTAGCTGAGTGGTTCATAAAATCCTTATTGCCATCAATCATCGAGGATGTGGAAAAAGGTGGAGTTGTCACGGAAGAGCAAGTAATTTCTCATGCCCAATACTTGGATTTGATTTACACACTATCTGGTAGGCTCTATGACAAAAGTCCCAATGCACCCCAACAAGCTTTCACTGTTCCTAGTAAGGACTCTCATGTCGGAAATGGTGTGATCAGTTATTCGAGCATGCAAATGGCAGGAAGACCATCTGGTCAAACTCTTTCCATTACCAATCAAACTACCAATACATCAGAAAACACTCTTCTTTCGAAATTAATGTTGTTTCATCCGACAAAGGCAAAAATCAAAAGCAACCAGGAGGTAAGAAAAAGGGGAAAAACAAGAAGAAACAAGATAATTCCCCTCAAGAGAAATCATCTGATTCCTCTACTTCGGCAAGGAAACCTCGTTATCCATGTCTAATTTGTAATGATGAGAATTTTACAAGAGATTATCCACACCGCTCAGAGGTCTCTAACTTTTAAAGACTTCAAACACATCTACAGTGTTGAGGGATTTGTTTCCAAACCTAGAGACACATTTGGTTGCAATAGACCATGCTTCCACATCCCAAGTACTCATGTTATCCATCACAAAGCCACAAAACGAAGCTTTGGTGTCAATGAGAAACAAATATTATGGAAATCCACCATCATCATTGAATAATCAGGCCACTAATCAACCTAATCCTTCGACTTCGACTTCATCTGGAAATATTCCACCTATTATACGAGAATTGACAATAAAACCACTAAAAGGAGTTGTACATAAATTGACATTTAACCCTCGGGCTCAAGCAGCTCAGAACTATAACATAGTGGAAGATCTTTCTCAATCACTTTCCACTATGTCGACACTCGAGGTGTTACAAAATTGTCCCTCCCAGAAGCAGGCTTTACTGTCAGCAATTGGCAGAATAGACCCTATGGATTCCAATCTTGTGGTTTTTAACCATGTGGGATATACACCACAGTTATTGGCGCAGTTAGCTTTCCTAATTCAAGTAAAAGCTCTCAATAAGAATGTTCACCGAACTATTATTGATGAGAGGGAATCTACTTGCATTATTTCAATGAGCTTCCGGAAGACACTTGGTTCACCGCCATTGTCATGATCACCAGCCACATTAAAAGCTTTTGACGGAAGAAAATATACTCCTTGTGGGATTTTGAGTAACCTGAAATCAAATTAGAGGGAAAAATAGTTAATGTTGAATTCGAGGTAGTTGATGAACCCCTCGATTACAACATATTACTGGGAAGGCCATCGATATATGCTATGGTTGTTGCGGTTTCCATGTACTTTCGTATTATTTCATTCCCTTATAAGGGTGGACTCACAGTCATCGATCAGCTAGCCTTCTTTTCCAATAGTTCACAGGCTATGAGAAGCATTCTGTTGGTACACGGGCCCCCGCTATCACTTCAAAGTGTTGGTGTGGGTCTCTTTAAAGATCCTTCCCTAACGGGTACTTTTACACTACCATCACCATCTGATTTAGCAGAAGTGGCAAGAGTAGAGACTTGCAACATGATTTCCTCTACCTCATTTGATTTGAGGATTACCAACAAGTTTGAATTTGATAGTAATATTGAGGTAATTCCACTAAGCCCCATTGAATTAGAATAGAAATCAATTTTTCGGGCTTGTGTGGCAAACCCAAATCCGCATTCACCAATTGTATGGGTAGACCATTCGTTAGAATATGGTACTTCTTCGGATCCTTTCTCTCGTATACTTTCTATGGATGAAGGAATCATCCAGTCGATGATGATAGGAGAAGAACATTGGGAAGATTATCATCATCGTTCCCATCTTCCAGATGACATCGAAGACTATTCAAATGAACTAAGCCACCCTTCAGTTGTTGATTTCCTTTCTAATTCAATTTTCATTGACACAATAGAATCTAAGTGAAACCTGTCAAATATTGAAGAAACGATTTCTATTAATATTTCAACCAAGCCTAATATTGTAGAGAACATTCATGTCAGCAAATCTTGTTCTCCATCAGAACTCGATAGTTATTGTACTCTCTTTCGTGAATTTAGAGATATCTTTGCATGGTCTTACGAGGAGATGCCAGGCATTGAATCTAGTATTTTTGAACATGAAATCAAAAGTCAAGCAAGTTTGATAGCGGCTTCAACATGTTCATCCAAAAAAAGCTACTGCAATTAAAGCAGAGGTTGAAAAACTTTTACGGGCTGGTTTCATTTACCCTGTACATCTTACTCACTGGGTTTCCAACCTTGTTCCTGTCATGAAGAAACAAGGGACAATTCGAAGGTGTGTTGATTATAGGGATGTAAATCAGGCATGTCCAAAGGACAATTATCCTACTCCTTTTATTGACTAGATTATTAAAAAATGTTCTAGATGCGAACTATTCTCATTCATGGATGGTTTTTCCAACTACAATCAAATCAATATCCGCCCACAGGACCAATTGAAAACAACTTTTATTTGTCCATGGGGCACATTCTCCTATAGGAAACTCCCATTCGGTTTGAAGAATGCAGGGGCCACATTTTAGAGGGAAATGAATTATGCCTTCCATGAAATCAAGCACATTTTTCAACGTTACCTTGATGATTTACCTACTCATTCACAAAAATAGAGTGATCACCTGCAACATTTGAGAGAAATATTTTTATGGTGGTGACACTACAAGATACGACTTAATCCACACAAATGTGTGTTTTTTGTTTGGTTTTGGTCGATTGCTCGGATTTTTAGTGTCTAGAGAGGGGATTCGACTCGATCCGTTAAAGGTTCAGGCAATTCTGGATTTGCCTCCACCTTTAAATATTTTACAGTTATAGAGACTCCAAGGGAAAGCAAACTTTCTGAGGAGGTTAATTCCTAATTATGCTGAGATGGCTAAAGGTTTTACACATATTTTGAAAAATCAAATACCCTTTCATTGGGATCAGGTTGCGCAAGCTTCCTTTGATGCTCTTAAAGATACCTTGATTAGAGCTTCATTAATGTATTCTCCAAATTACCAAAATGACTATTACCTGTATCTTGCTGCTGCATATACAACCATTGGCACGGTTTTAGTCCACGAAGAAAATGGGATTGAACATCTGATTTATTATTTGAGTCGTAATCTCAAAGATACAGAAAGTAAGTACTCTTATGTCGAAAAACTAGCTTTGGCAGTTGTGCAAGATGTTCAAAGATTTCACCATTACATCCTGCTATGGAAAACAATTCTCATTTCAGATTGCAACCCTATGACATACATTTTGTCACGTCAATTGCTGGGGGGAAATACTCAAAATGGATAGTTATTTTACACAAATCTAATTTGGAATTCATCAAGTCCAAATCAAAGAAATCTCTAGTTTTCGCAGAGTTACTTTGCGACCTTCCCTCGACCTCCATTGATTCAACATCTGAACCATCAATTTTGGATGAGTCTCTGTTTTTGATATCATCATCTGACACATGGTATGGAGATATACTTATCTATCTCCAGACCCAAACTTTCCAACCTAATACCTCTCGCTCGCAAAAACGACATATTCGATACCAAGCCAAAGATTATCTGATCATTGGTGACACTCTTTACCGTCGTGGTATTGATACAGTTTTACGGAGGTGCCTCATGCATGAGGAAGCTGAGAAAGCATTAAATGATTTCCATTCAGGTGCCTGTGGTGGACACTTATCTGGATATGCAACTGCAAAGAGAATTCTCCGTGCTAGTTACTTTTGTCCAACTATATTCAAATATTGTATTATTGTTGTCAGAAGTTGTCACACATGCCAGATATATGACTGAAAAATAGATTACCACCTGCACCATCGCATCCAGTCATTTTTGGCCCATTCGCCAAATGGGGCATTGAATTTATGACATGTAACCCCACCTCGGTCGAGGGGGCATGGGTATATTATTGTTGTCGTTGATTATTTCACCGAATGGGCCGAGGTGATGCCAACATTGAACAATAGTGGAGAAATGGTTGTTCTCTTTCTTTTAACTAAGTGGTTGCCCGATTTGGTGTACCACAAGCCATAGTTACAAATCATGGGTTGCATTTTCACAATCACATGATGGCTGAGTTAACTGCTAAGTTAGGACTATCACATGATAGTTCTACCCCTTATTAATGCCAAGCGAATGAACAAGTTGAGGCCATCAACAAAGACCTGAACCAGATGTTGTAGAGAATGATAGGGGTTCATAAGTGAAATTGGAACTTAATCATGTACTTTGCCTTGTGGGCATATCGAACCTCAGTGAGAAATGCAACTGGATTCACACCCTTTCAGTTGGTGTATGGTTTGGAAGTAATCTTACCGCTACAATGTGAAATTTCATCGCTCAAACTCATGATTGATCTGTTACCTGACACTTCTAAATATGAAGCATGTTTCTTGGAATTAATCCATTTGGATGAAACCCGTTGTGATCCCGCATTGGCTAACAAAGCGCATAAGAAACGTATTAAGGCGCAATATGATAGAAATGTCAAGCCTCGTATCTTCTCAGAAGGAGACATGGTCTTGCTTTATAATCAGGAAGTGGATAAACTTGGAGTAGGGAAATTCGAACCAATGTGGATGGGTCCTTATATTGTCAAGCGTTTTTTGGCAAAAGGTGCCTACAAGTTAGTAGATTATGATGAGATTCCATTATTGCAGCCCCAAAATGGGTTGTACCTCAAACGTTACTATGCTTGATTAAGTGTAGTAAAACTCACTATATATATGCTTTCATTGCATGTGTGTGTGCATCTTTTAAGCTTTTATTTGGTTAGTAATCCGCTTTGCATTTGTTGCAGATGTTGGATTCTTCGGAACCTTTTGTTGGTTACGCTGATGGTACTAGTCATAGTATGCGGAACTTGTCTACTGTAGCATGGGCCATTTTCGCTCCAAATGGCGAGTTAGTGAGTTTTCAAGGGATTTGTATCAGTTGATTGACGAACAACATCACTGAGTATAGCGCATTGATTTAACTTCTCTCTCATGCCATTTGACTTGGCATTCACCGAATCATCGTTAGGCTGGACTTGCAACTTGTTGTACTACAACTAACAAACATTTATACCGTCTGAAATCCAAAATTTTTTCATATGTTCCTTAGAGTTTATATTTTGGAGAGACATTTTGAACACATTCAATATCAACATATTTCCATAAATCTTAACACATTAACTGATTCTCTAGCGAATTATGTGTTAAATAGACATTTTTGACACATGTAAAAGTAATATTTTCAATTCACATCATTAGTTGAATAGGATTGCATATAACCATAGAAAAAACTGAAAGTAAATAGATAGGTGTTTTAAAAGTTTTTACAAAATTTGTGTCCAAGACACATTTGGTCATCTGACCCAAAAAACTCAAAATGCATGCAAAATATCCTAAGTAGATCTAGTGGTGCTCATGGTAACAAGTCACAGCCTGTGTTATCATGTGCAAAAGCCTCGCCCAACGGCTAGGAACACCAATAGTGTGGTGTTGTAGCCTCATAGGTAAATCCTCAATCTGGACATCTAGAATACCAAGGGTTAATCCCTCTATGTGATCTTGCAACTCTGCTAAGGTCTCGACCAAATCTAAGTCCTGGAGAACTGCTCTCCCAATGTTTCTCCATGTTGACCCACCTGCAACCTGTTGGTGTCCCACAGGTCAAACAATACCCACATCTGCATGCATAAGAGTAATTTTAGTTTAGTCTTGGAAACATTAAAAACACAAAAAACATGTAGAAACTTGAAAAATCAAAAAACACTTTGGTCAAACAACTTACCCATAGCAACCCATTGTGCTCCAACTGGTAGAATCAAATCTGGATCTCCATGGAAATCCATCCCTGAGTATGGATGCTCCTCGATGACAAGGTGTTGTCGCTCAAGCCAACTGAAAAGTGCAGTGGAAAAAATGATTGTTGACCGACCCGCATGTCAAACCATCAATTCGACCCACCTCTACATACATGGATCTCTAGGACTAGCTACACCCAGTGATACATGTTGTGGTTGCATCAATGGGATTCTCTCTAAGGTAAAAATGATTAAGATCGAACCGTAGCAGAAATTATTCGTCTTACCACTTTTTAGCTTGGTCAGTTTTTCTTTCAGTGAGGAAAGCGCAACCTCGCACCAATTGAAACTTTTGGCTCTAGACACTCCAGTGCATACTGCATATAAGATCTATTCGCCAAATGTAGTTTCACACTACCAGCTAATTTTGCAATTGTGAAGAGCATCATTCTCAAAGGAAAATCACTTACATCCCTGATTTTTATTTTCCCACCCTTGCTAGGTTGTGTACCTAGCCGACAAAACTGTTTAATATAATCTCTCACTAATTCACCTCCATGGGAAAATCTAGAAAGTGAAATGGGGGCACCTTGCCTCGATAGTCTAGTAAGAAAGTAAATATCATCAATGGTAATAGGGACCATCTCATCCCTAACGTGAAAGTCTAATCTATCGGATCCCATGCATGAAAAAGGAACTGCAGTAGTTCTATTTGTTGCCTCATTCCGGACAACTTGAAGTATTTGAGTAACTCGCAGTTTTTGAGGGCCTCAATTGTACCCGGATTGTTTAGGGCAACCATCTTTTGTTCTTCATGCTCTCTTTCTCACGATGTAATCAACATTCTGATCTGATGTAAGCCTGAAACACAATCATAAGCTTAACTAGGATCCTTTCCATGCAAAAAATAGGACAAATTTTGGAGCAAACAGCTAAATCAAACTTGGGAAATTCGCCCAGTGTACTAGGCACAGAGACAGTGCATTGCAGAGCATGCAACCTTCTATCTAGATGCTCTTCAGTGCATTTTTCGATGTGAAAGCCCGCATTGATCCCAGAGCAAAAAAATGAAACCCTAGGGTCCCCAAAAAACCCTAAAACTTGCATGAAATGACAAAAGAATGACTTGAAAAGAAAGTAGAGAGGCTTAGCTCCTACCTGGTTCGAATGGCTCAAGAAATGGTCCACAGAATCTCTCACAATCAGCTGGCGAAGGTCAAGGTAAAAAACTAGCTCAGAGCACAAAACTGAATGGTAAGTTCCAAATGGTAAAATGTCATGGTAAAAACTTGTTTTATGTTTATTTCATGTTCATTAATCGAGTAAACATTAGTATTTTCCTATTTTTGCCTATGAAAAAAATATTTTTAATCCATTTGATGGTTTTTTGAGCAGGTTTTTCAACTGAATTACATAATTCAACGTGCTCAATCGTAAATTGTACCTTTGACCACAAAGCACACTTTTATCTCTTTTTCGAGCTCTATTAAAAATGAAAAAGGAACCCCCTTGGAGTCCTCTTTAAGCTCTTTTCAGACTCTCTAAACATGAAAATATTGTCAAGTGCTTGTCCTTTCCAGCTCGTTAATGAAGAAACGATATCTCTCTTATATTATTTTACGCTTTTTCGATCTTAAGAGATTAATTTACGAAAAAGAAATTGTGGAAAAAGAAAATTATATATTACAGAGCAATGGAACACATAAAATATTGTAGAAATATAAACACAGAAAACGCATAAAACAAGAGAGACACAGATATACGTGGTTCACCCAGTTTGGGCTATGTCCACGGAGAAACAACCAGTCCTTCTTTTATTATATTATCCAGCAAACTAAAGAGATACAACCTACAGAAGATCCGTTGTAACTCCCTCTTCGCTCTCAATCTCCTCTCTCTTCCTCACTCAGAATACAGATCTTCAGATATACATAGACGCATACAATTCCCTCATATATAGTGAGGGGTTGTCTTCTAGGGCAAAAAACCTTAAATTAAACATAGCCTCTACCGTCAGATCATCCGCCAAATGAACGGCCTTGATTGACTAGAAATTACTATAATTTTACAAGGCAATTTTAAGTCTATTCTAAGCTTCGGGGGCGCTGCCCCTGATTCCCCCACAAGGGGGGGCTCCCAAAAGGTCGCAGTCGCCCCCCCAGACCCCCCCTACAGTGAATATTTTATGGGCAACGTTGCTGCCCCATTTCAAATAGGGGTCCAATGTGGTGATACCTTTGAAAATCAGGCTCCACACCCAACAGCTTTGTTAAAAATGAAAAAGGAACCCCCTTGGAGTCCTCTTTAAGCTCTTTTCAGACTCTCTAAACATGAAAAGATTTTCAAGCGCTTGTCCTTTCCAACTCGTTAACGGATTGGAAATGATATCTCTCGTTTCAGGCTTGAGAGATTAATTTACAAAAAAAGAAATTGTGGAGTTTTATTTTTGTCCCTTTTCAAACTCTCTAAACATGAAAAGGACCGAGTTATCTTTGTCTTTAAACTCGTTAAAACATCAAATAGTGACAAACTTGTCCATCTAGACAAGACCGAGTTTCACCTTTGTTAGACTCGTTAAAACATCAAATAGTGATGGATTCACCCGAAGGGTGAAATTATACAACAAGCATATCTTATCCTCCTCAAGCTTGATAAAAATAAAGAGGTACTGGTCAACAATGACTAGGAAAAATTGGAAAAAGGGGAAAACCACCTTATGGTAGCAGGTCGCTCTTGAACATGACACTTTCACTCCATCACTGTGACTATTTGGGTTGGGTTATTAGCTTGATGGCTATCACACCATTGGTCTATCATACCATCCATCACTTTGTTTTGGGTCAATGCTACCAATTCATTTTAGTGTCGCCGACATGTTCAAGAGAAGTCATCCAGTCAAAATTCATTCTTTGCAATACCATCTACCTTCATTTTCATGACTGCCATTCCCGAACCTTGTGTCGCCAGTCAAATTCCATCTCTAAAATCACTACACTTGTTTCGTGTCGTTGATGTGGGATACATCAAGGCCCTCCTGCGACAAATCGCTTCTTGACGACATCAACACATTATCCAAGAAGTATACTTAGAAACACCCTTCTAGTACCTTGAGGTTTGCATGCATCAATGGTAGGTTTCTCACTTTTGATGATAGGTTAACATCAATGGCCTTCGACTGAAAGACTTTCTATGGTGTTCAACATCAAATCATCCATTCACACCATGCAAAATGTATTGTAGTACCTTGAGGATCATTATCATTATTGGCGATTTCTCTCGCATCTGTTAACATCAAACATCATTGGTTGGTAATCAGATGATGTCTTTCCATGTTCAACTTCAGATCACATATTCATACTTGAGTGAAAAAATGAACGAGATAGAATACCTCGGATCTAGTTTCATCCATCCGGGCTATGATTTTAGGAGTACTAAATCATATGTACAATGGCTTTACATTGATAGTCATTCCAATCATGGGTCTATATTTGTAGACATCTATTTATTTACATGTAATGAAAGTTTATAAGCTAAGCAAGGGTATGCCTTCCCTCAGAAATTCATGTAAAATCAAATATCATGATATATGTATTGTAATTGATGTAGGTCACCTTCCACTTCGATACCTCCCCATCACATCATAAAGCATTTCATTCGACATTGACATTTTTTCTAACTTCATGCTTTTGGGGGCAGTTGTTACAGATCCATTTGGGCACATCAATCCCATCATCCATATCAGTGTTTTAGGGCTCTTCAAACCCTAATTTCAGTTGCTACATGCCCTAAACAAGTCACCCCTTTGAATGCCTCCTTCCGAAACAGTTTCATGGCTTGAAGACATCCAGAAATGGCCTCTAAAGGGACTAGCACAGGTAAGCCCTTGTAAAGGTGCGCTGCAGAGCAGTTGAGTCCACTGCCAGGGTGCTCTGTAAAGCACTTAGGCTTCGTTTCACCTGTGCTGAGCGAGAATAAGCGAAATTCAGATAGGGTTTGGGGAATATTCTTATATTTTGGAGTCATCTAGAAGGTTCCCTCACTTATAAACTCCTATGAGCTCGAAAATGGATGAGGAATGAGTTAAGGTGCATCCTATCCTCTCATCCCTTCCTCTATGGAACTAATTCTAAGTATAGAAGGCCATTCAATGCCACCATTTATGACAAAACCTCCTTCATCTTCCTATAAATTGACCACTCATCTAAGTGATCGAGGGCTGGATTATGTTGAATTGTAAGGAGATAATGCTACTATGAGATTTTGCTTTGAAGCAAGTATTGTAATGCTACAAGTTTGTCATGCTTTTGATGTGATGTGGATGGGATCCAAACTGAAGGAATGGCTTTGAATCAGACACCAATGGTTGTAATTCCTTCTTCTATCTAATAAAGTGTTTGAACCTTTCTCCCATATGTTTGTATTGTTTCATAATGCTTATATGTGTGAATTGTATCTGATTCCTTTCACTTATATTCAATAGATCATGTGCTTTGATCAGTTCTTTATTTTCTGTCGTGTTTACAAGGTACTTCTCAAGCGTATTAAGTATGGGAAGGAGAGACAGGATCGATACAAGGGAAACGAGAGGAAAGCCGAACTACAAGTAGGTCTTCTCATCTTCTCATCTTATCTATTGCTTATAGGAAAAGTCTAAAACACTTTAAACTGTTGTTCTAGATACAACTACTTATCTAGGGAATTAGTATTTATTCGTAGATACCAAATTCCCCAAAACAGAGGGGCATATGATCCCAATGTGTGAAAAAATCATGTTGTAACACCTATCCAATCCCCCTCCTCTTCCTCTCTGCAGTAGCTGCCCCCAACGGTGCATCCTATGCTCCTATGGGCACCCATCTCATATTTGTACATGAGGACAGATGGTGGGTATCTTCTCAAAGAAGAATGCACACAATATTGTACCAAAAGCACAATTATGGTTCACCTGCCTCCTGCATAGAATTAACTATCATTTCACCAACGACAACATCATCTGGACCCACCCATATTTGGTCCCAACCAAAACACTCTCAACCAACATCAGCTGCCCACTATTGATGTGGAGGAATGCCTAGTTACTCAAGACCCGTAGCATAGCTGTGACAATAGCCTGTGTCTCTAGCTTGTCTAGATCACCAATCGGGATGGTCGTGCCCTTCACATGCACATCCCATGGAAAATGGTGCTCCACAAACTCTATAATGTTCCTCCCACGAGGCAGCGTTAGATATATGTCACCAACCACCCTTAGGGGAGGGAGTCGAGTAAAGAAATAAATATCATGTAATGTGAGCTCAATCTTGTGCCCCTACATGACAAAGGCCTCCTAGTCTAGATCCCAATAGCTCACAATTCTCGATAGCAAGGGTTCACCTACCCTCATCAATGGGTTCTCTACCAACTCGAGAACCCCGTAGCCAACCAATGCCCCTCGAACCCCCTAATCCCTTTGAATCTTAGATCAAAGGGTATCCAAGTTTCACTCACACTAGTTGATTTTCAACTCTGCCATGCCTGCAAAACACCACATGTATTGTCAATTTAGAGAAGAACACACTAGCCTTGACTAATGAACCTATAGCCCCCACGAGGCCAACAAACCACCCCTCTTTTCAACTCCAAATCGCAGTTTTCGGCCTAGAAAGTGTGAGCTCGTAGGTGTTCAACTATTTCCTGCAAACCAAATCACAGTTCTGGGCCCAAAAAGTGTGATCCAACCAAGAAGACAAGCGGGGGTCTCCCAGGGAGCTGCAGGGCACCAAAAATCAGGAAATAAACCACTACAATTGAAGAGATGAGTAAGGCCACCAACCTGAAAGTTGCAGATCCTGATTCTGATGGTCGATTTGTCTACTATGAACTCCACAAGATTTAGGGCCTCTTCCTCCTCTCAAAATTCACCACAACTCACTTAGCAAATGAATTCAAATTGGAGGGAAAACGTCATTTTATAGAAAAACCCTACAATTTTTCTATCACCCATTGCGACCAAACCGTAGCTTAGTTTGATGAACCATTAGCACCATTGGAAATATCTCATTGAGTATTACAATGGGTCTTTCTCAGTTTTTGATGATTTGACAGTTCACCAGGAAGTCATTTTTCCAAGAAGGGTCACTTCGTCGCCTCTTAAAATCAAATTTCTTCATATGCAACACTTGTACCTTAGGGACCATCTCCCCTTAATGCTTTTCATCTCACATGTCGATTTTCATCATGAGTAACAATCCTTTACTCATGATTTCATGGTCCCCACCAGGCCTATTTTGTGTGGCAGCATCATCGAGTCACCCTTGTTCAGAGCATCTGCAATGAGTCTCCTTTGCATCCATAGAGTCTGCTCTGCATCCCATTGTATCTTGTCACAGTATTCGATCCATCTTTTCATGCCATTCATCCCGCGCTGCCCATTTTGGCCTTCAGTCATACTGTTCCCCATCCCCTCTAGAGTTGATTCAATCATTTCCAGGTCAACCATGCACTTTATGCTCTGACAAGGGAAGTCGTTTGTTTGTCCCTCAGTCCCACATTTTTCATTTTCCTTGGTGTCAGTCCATTAGTCACATTACTATTTTCCCTCGTGCCTTAGTTGAGGATCCTCATTTCCTCACCTATCGTGGGCCCTATTCTGTCGACATCATCTCATTTATTCTAGAAGAATGGCTTAGAGGGCAGTGTATCCTGGTTCCAGCTTCCATTCTTGTTCGATACCTCGAAATCGATCATAGTGACTCATTATTTCCCTTTGACTTGGTTGTTTAATGCTCCTGATTCATACACTTAATGGTCCAGTGATGCAATAGATTGTACTAGTGATTCTTGGGTGTGTGAGAGATGTTTCAAACCTCATGAGGGGGTGGCCCTTCACGTAGCCCCCCACATGCCTGGATGCCTTCATATTATGCTACAATGATTCCCCGGTGTGTGTGAGATGTTTCAAACTTCATGAGGGGGTGGCCCTTCACGTAGCCCCCCACATGCCCGGATGCCTTCATATTATGCTACAATGTTATATGCAGTTCTACAAATTTGATGGGTTCGATCCTTGCCGGTTGCAGTGTTCATAGCATGCACGTCTCCTTCATAATATCCATTCAGTTTTGCAAAGCCCTTCCCTATTCAACATGGATTCTTTAGTTGCTCTACCCTCCCTCCCAAAAAAAATTTGAGGGAAGGGCCATTATATCTCATGTACTCAAATGATATTGTATTCAGTCCTGGCTCATGTTATTTCCAGGTGCATTATGTATATGGGACACATTGTATTATTTTTTAGCTCATTTATGCCAACATACCATGTACCATTCAACATGTACCTCATTGCTCAATTTTATGTTTTTGGGTGCATCATTATTTTTGTACTAAGTTATCTCAGCGGGTATATGTATGCCTCCCCTGCCTCACTGAGATCCGATACCACAACATAAAAGGAGACTTGCATTAGTCTCGCCCCCTCTATCCCTATCCTCTTTCCCTTCAGCTCTATTGCTCTCTCTCTCTCTCTCTCTCTCTCTCTCTCTCTCTCTCTCTCCACTTTGTTGTCTAGTGATTGTGTCTTTACAACGTACTTCGATCATACATTTTTCTCCTACCACTCTTACCTTGGGGAGAAATATGTTATCGCAAAAAATTGATCATCTAGCCTAATTTACTAGATGGATCGAAGTACACCATGTAAGGCCAATTTTACAATAGTAAAATTGCTTTCACTGTGATAAATTACTTAATAAATCACATTTGTTGAAGTAATTTATAATTAAACCCATGAAGGATAGTTAAATAAATCATTATTTATTTAATTATATTCTAGGAATAATTAATTAATCACTAATTAATTATTATTCCTTGTCAAATTTAATTAAATCCCTCAGGAATAATTAAATAAATCATTATTTGATTATTATTCCTTAACAAATTTCTTGAGATGATAAATAAATCATTTATTTGTTTATTATTTCTAAATAAAAGTTTAAATATTTTTTCCCTCCTAACCAAATATAATAAAATATTCCAAGTGGTTATTCCAAGAATGGGGTTAATAATATTTTATTATTGCTCATTATTTGAGGATAACTCAAAATTTTGTTATAAATAGAAGGGTTTTCCATTCCTTATTCACTTTTGATTATTTTCACTATTGTAACTCTGATTATTATCACTATCACACACCATTTTTCTTCCATTTGAGTTCCCATTGAGATCGAACATTTCATTTGTTGGGTTTACACCTTATAGAGGAGAGAGACTCTACACAAGCTGAAGACATTTGAGGATAGCCAAGAACCCATCCCATAGAGGGGGATTGGTAACATTTATTTGTTCCCTTCACATGAGTTATAATAAAATCTATTCTTTGTATATCTTGTTTCCATTTGATTATTGGATTTATTACTATGCTATTTAACTATGATTGTGGCATAGATCAGGACTTTGGAAGGTTTTGTTTCTATTAATTGCTGCAAATCTACAATATTTAGCAACCATTTATATTTTTGAGATTGTTTATCATTCACAGTCTTAAGTGTTTCCTTTTCGTACATATTAGAGGAGAAAACGCTATAACAACATGAATTAAAGAATTTATACAAATGAATCTATAAGAACATATGGATCCATTCTAGCATCTACAATTACATGAATTTAAAGAGGAGACATGAACATAATGGAATTTAACAGAAGGATAACATATTGTAGTACTTGAAGGAGGAATCACCACCATTTTCTTAATATTCTGAAAGACGCATATCATAAAATCATACAGTCTTGAAAATAACATGTAGTTCTTTCTTTAGAATTTTGAACCTTTTTGAAGTGTTGCTTCCCCCTATTTATCTGGAGATGGAAGCATTGAAGAGTGATTAAAAAAAATATCTTAGTTGAGCCTCAACTATCATATCGACTAGTTGTCTCAGCCTAGAATGGCTCTGTGGCCCAAAAAAGACTACAAAATTAATTGCTTCAATAAATGGTGACACATCACAAGGAAAACAAAACAAGTCAATCGATCGAATGAACACACCAACAAAATATCTCCATACCCATCCCTGTGATCGCCTTTGATTCAGGTCATTGCTTGCCCACAGTCTGGTCACCTGTGTCACTCAGTCGGTTCCTGTTGCTCCAGCCTTTACTGCTTCGATCGTTCGTTCTTCAAAACTAGGAACGTCCGCCATCAGTTTAAGGTCATAGTACAAAAGCAGAGGTCACTTGGGAGGTACTTTTTCTTCCTTCTGTGTGCAGCACCATGCTAGATCATCAAGTCCTCGAAACCTTCCATGTCTTCATTTACTCTGTATTCGTCGACCTTGGTTTCGTGTCACGAGGGGCCTTTTTGGGTCAACCCATGCCAATTTTGAATGCTGCACCTCCTTTCTTAAATTCCTTAGTTGCCAACCCACCATGCCTTTAAAGCTTTGTGTTAGTTCATTGTAGAGTTATCGCATCAGGGTTTTCCACTAAAGGTCCTTATGGGATGGGAGTGCCTCCCCTTGACAATTGTGATCGCCGATATGTGGAATTGGGCCCACTCAGGATATCGCAATTGACCATTACATAGTATTACCTCTATTTGCCTTGTTTGGTGGTTGTGCAACTGGATATATGCCGAAAAATACCCTCATTGTCCCACTGAGTGGAAGCGAAATAGATGTCTTAATGCTCGTTGACCTGGGCCATTGATCAAGGTCGATTCAATCTAAGTCGTTGATCCGGGCCTATTGGTATCGTAATCACAATATAGGAGACGACCCTTTTACCACATTTCATAGTGCTCACTGATTGTTTGGACCTAAAACTTCAATAAGGCATGATACATAAAATATCGCATCTGAGAGGGTTCTCACACATCGCAATCGAAAGATAGAAGGGAATTCGATGGAGGAGGGACTTTGACTTGTGCAATCCCCGATTGTGATATCGCAATCGCCTAGGAGAGGTGATAGCTAGGTATGGCAATTGACAGAGAAATATTGCGATATGCGATATTGGCGGAGGAGGGATTCCATCACAATCGGCGAGGAGTGGTGACAGGAGGATATGGAAATCGATGGGGAAACATTGTGATATGCAATATCAATGGAGGAGGGATTCCATCGCAATCAGTGAGAAGGAGTGGTGACGATGGATATGGAAATCGGTGAGGAAACATTGTGATATGCGATATCGGCGAAGGAGGGATTCCATCACAATCAGTGAGAAGGAGTGATGACAATGGATATGGAAATCGGTGAAGAAATATTGTGATATGCGATATCGGCGAAGGACGGATTCCATCGCAATCAACGAGAAACATTGTGATATGCAATATCGGCGGAGGAGGGATTCCATCACAATCAATGAGAAGGAGTGGTGACGGGCAGATATGTCTCACAAAAAAAGGAATGGGGTCGATAGCGATTATGGTTTGTGGGTCCCGATGCTTAAAAAGGGTTTTGGCCTGATTTTCTTAGTGTTTTTAGAACATTTCAAAGGGGAATGGGAAACACGGCTAGTGTTGGGTATACAAAGGGCTTCTTGCTAGAGTTTAAAAAACAAAGGAAAAATGGGGTTTTTGAAAGAACTATTGTTTAGAGAATATGGAAATTTATCTAAAACAATTTAAACTAGACCTTTTCTTCCTCCTTTAATCTCCAATTTGCAAAGAATAACAACCTCTTTGTACAACTAGAACTATCTTTTCAGAAGGTAACAACATTGGCTCCACCTAGGGATGGGGCATTGGATTGCAATGCATCAAGAACCTGTAGACTATGAGCTTCTCTTTTGGGCATGGAGTCTTTTCTAAAAAAATGATAATTTTGTGAAAGTGGAAGTTTCAACAAAAACTAGAAATTTCATATAATGATTACAATACACACACTAGTATTTACCATTTACTGGTAGCTCCAATGATGCACCGTCCAAATTTTCGAGTAGGTACATGTTATTTCCTTTCTCTTCTAAAATTTTGAAAGGGTCGAACCAAAGTGGATCGAATTGTCCGTGTTTGCATTTTTCTTCCTGTTGGACATCCCATCGAAGAACTAAATATCCTAGTTGAAGAGGTCGATCCTTGGCCTTCTTATCAAACAGGGATTTCATCTTTTGTTGGTAATTTGCCAATTTATCCCCCACCTATTCTGTGTTTTCATGGATTTCGACCAATTGGTTTATCCTTCATGTCAAGGCACTTGGATTTTCCTTGGCTTCTTGTAATAACTTCACCAATGGCATTGCTAATTGGATTGGTAAGACTGCAAACTTACCATATACTAGCTTGAAAAGTGATTTTCCAGTGGATCATTTTTGAGTTACTCAGTTAGCCTAGAGGGAAAACTTCAATTAGGAGTCCCAGTTCCTCTGATTCTTGATGATGGTATTCTTTAGCACTCTCATCACAATTTTGTTTGAGGACTCAGCCAAGCCATTACCTTGAGGATAGTAGGTAGTGGAGTGCTCGATGATGATATTGAATTTCTGGCAGAAGCTGGTGAACTTTGCAGATTTAAATACTTGAGCATTTTCAGTGATAATTTTGATATGACAACCAAAGCGAGATAATATGTTCTCCTCCATAAACTTGATTACCACTGAGTCTATGGCATTTCTAGTTGGGATGGCCTTTACCCACTTGGTGAAATAGTCGATGGCCATTAATATCCACTTGTGTTGGCCATTAGAAGGTGGGTTTATTTCTCCTATGAAGTCTAGTCCCTATTGTCTAAAGGGTTGGAATTAGGGGGAGAGGAGAAATTTTTTGTCTCTCAGCAAACACTTGGCACTTCTAACATGACCTAACCTAGGAATGAAAATTTCCAAACAGTGTAGACCAGTAGAATCTTGTCTTGACAATTTTGTGAGTTGTGGTCTTCCAACTGTAATGACTTCCACAAACTCCTCCATGAAATTCCTCATTCACTTTATGAGTCTCGCCTTCTACCAAACATAACAGAAAAACTCCCACTGGGTCCTTCCAATAGATTTGAACATTTGATATGATATACTTTTGAGCTTGCAGTCTCAAAGTTCTTTATTTGGATTTATCCAGCCCTAGTGGGCACCTCAGGAATAAGAGATAATAGATGATATTCTTATACCAGGGTGATCCCTCATATTTAGCATTGATATTTTTCTCTGATGTTTTAATCTCATTCTGTTGAACCTCTGTCCTACCTTCCTTTATTATCAAGTTTATCCCTAAATCTTGGCAATTAGATTCTGATAAAACCTTGGCCAAACACTGTCCTTTTATGAGATTAGTAGGCTTTATGTCTAACTCATATTCATGTATCTTTGTTATCCACCTACTCCTTTTTGCTTCACTGTCTCCTTGCACAAGGATGTCCTTGATCGTTGTCATTGGGACAGATGTTGTGATTTATTATTGTAGCACATACATTCGGAATGCCTTCAAAGCCTTGACTAGTGCATAGGCTTGTTTCTCCAAGATGTTGTATTTCAGCTCAGCATCCCTCAAGACTTGGTTGAAGAAGGAAATGGGTTGTTCGTAACCATCTTTATTCTTTTATAGCAAAAATGTGGCAATAGTATGTAGAGAAGCAAAAGCAAAGATATAGAAAGGCACTGAGTAGTTAGGGCTGACCAGTACCGGGGCTTTAGCCAAAGCTTCTTTAATTCTAGCAAAATAATCTCAGGGGGGCGGGCTCCACTTGACTTGATTTTCATTTTTTAGCATATTTGTAATACCCTTTACTATTTATGCATAGTTGGGTATGAACCTCCTTAAGAAATTGATTCTCCCCAAAAAGGCTTGGACCACTTTCTTATTTCTAGGTAGAGGAATATGATTGATAGCTTTGACTAGCTTAGGAATTATTTCCACTCCTTGTGCTACTATGTGTCCTAGTAGCTTTCCCTCACTTAAGGTGAACTAAGATTTCTTGGGATTCAAAGAAAGACCATACCTCCTGCATTTCTCAAAGGCGAGCTTCAAGTGGAGGATGTGTTCTTCTTCGGTCTTAGAGAAGACTGCGATATTGTCTGAATATACCACTACAAACTTGTCTTGCTCCCCTACAAAAGCTATATCCATAACTCTCTTAAACATGGTTCTTGCACTAATAAGACCGAAAGGCATGCGATCATACATGCATGTAAAGTATTCTTCTTTTGATCATCAGGGTAGACTGCCACTTGGTTGTATCCAAAGAACCCATCCATCATGGACATTCTGACTGACCCAACCACCTTCTGCAATATGTAATCCATCTTAGGCAATGGCTAGTTGTCTTTCAACGATGACCTGTTAAGGTTTCAAAAATCTACACATAGCCTTATTTCTCCATTCTCTTTCCAGACTAGGACTAAGTTGGCCACCCACTCATGGACATTCTGACTGACCCAACCACCTTCTGCAATATGTAATCCATCTTAGGCAATGGCTAGTTGTCTTTCAACGATGACCTGTTAAGGTTTCAAAAATCTACACATAGCCTTATTTCTGCTTACATGGTTTAATTCCACCTTTAAAGGAATATTATGTTGTATGATGTTAGTATCAAATGATTTTAAGTCCTCATAAGACCAAGAAAAAACATCCTTATAGGTTTTGAAGATATTTAAATACCTTTGTTTATATTGCGAGGGGATTCCTTTTGATAGTTAGACCATTTGGGGTTCATCCTTTGAGTCGATATTGCAATCTTCTACTTGTTCGTCCATCTCCAGAGCCATGGGGACTCTGGGTGTTATCTAACTTGTACAAATGTGTGTACAATTTTTCCATGTTAACACAGTTTATCATATCAATGGGTTAGAATGGTTAAATGGTTAGTAGGTAAGTAACTAGGTGTTTAATAAACAAAGTATATCCAAAAAGGTTGAACACCTTGAGGCAACCACTCACAAAAACAAATCAAAGATCAATACAACAATGTGCTACATGGTTATAACCCTCAAAGAGTGAAACAAACCATGCCCCTAGCCAACATGGCAACTTGAGACGATATATTAATGCAAAAGGAAAATAATTTACATATGGGATTCTCAAATCAATTATTAGAAAATGACCCTCCATGCCATTTAAACGAGATCATGGAAAATTCAAGAGTTAAGCCATGAATCATTATAGTCATTAGGATTGAGGAGAAGATGAATCATTAGATCAATTTATGTCTAGAATATAATTGTGACCATCAAATTAGATAATTACAATGCACACTGAAGAAGCACACTTTACCTAAAGACATATTAGACCAGTTTGATCCTAAATAACTACTAAATGTTTAAATATCCTAACATCTCGTCTAAAAGTAATTGGAATAAGATTAAAGGATTTACAGGTCTGACACAATATGAGAAGGAAGGGGACATAAAGGCCTCTCCTAATTTAGTAACAAATTCTTGGAATCATATCATATATCAAATTTTGGAAAAAAATATTTCTATAATATAATTAGTGAAAATGTATGCAACTTAATCATTTGTAGGACAATAAAGCACTTTGAGAATGTAATACTAAAGAACCTTTCTCATGAAGTGCATGCACAACTCAATTTATTTAATAGAATAATGTTGAAAAAGATATTTGGCAACTTGAATGACCCTCTCATTATGGAAATAGGGTGTGATTATATGCTACTAATGGAATCTAAAATCTAAAAGGATTCATTAAAGCCACAAGCCCTCTTGATTTTCACTAAATATTGTGTGATACTTTTCTTAAACTAAAGGAAAATCAAGGTGCTTCTTACAAGCCCAAGTGATAGTTATAAAACAAAGATTGAAGAAATTACATTCTTTAGCAGACTTTTGATCATCAAGGTTGTTATTTCAATTTTAAGTAGTGAAACTAACCAACAAAGGAGCCCCTCCTGTGATTTTAATGAATCCCAAACTACATTGCACCTCAAATATACTAAATTTTCTCTTTTTTTCTTTTTGATGACTCACATGGGGTGGGTATATACCAAGCAACAAGACCAAGAAAAAAGGAAATGTAAGGATAAGTATGAGTCAAATACGAAAGAATACCAACTAACTAATGATACACCATGCCATCTTTATTTGGCTTGTTATGCCAAAAAAAATTCTTGACTTGGGACAATTGAAAAAAGTGAAGTTGGGAAGGGCCAAACATATGCATTCTCTGTAAAGTGAAAGGTGAGTTAATATATCATCTCTTTGTTTCATGCTCATTTGCATTGGTCATGTGATAATAGATACCCTAGTCTTAAATTTTCTAGGTTGTTGGAATCATGACACTTTAATTATTTGCCTTAGGTTATGGTTCAAAATATCTAGAAATAAAAAATTCAAATAAATTCCTTATTATGTGATATGGGGACTATGGTTGAATAATAACTATGTGCTTTTTGGAGATAGTGGAAAAAATCCCTCTATGGAAGCACATATATTCATATTTTCTTTTGGATAAAGTAATAAGGTCATAACTTAGAAGCCTACTAGGATTCTCAAAGAATGGATCCTTAAGAAATAAGCATGGGTTGATGATGTTTATTAGGGGGTTCCAGGTAGTTGTGGTGCTAAACCGACCTTATATCTAAATTCCACTCATCGTTTTTACAATAAATATGATGAAGGGATAGGATAAAATAATAGAGAACAGAATTTTTCTCTATAGATATTTCCTAATTTTTAATTGGGCATGGTTGAACAACTTTGTAGTTGGAGTGTGACTCCAAATTGGCAGTGAACTCGTTCCAAGGAAAGTTTGAAATTTACATCCTAGTAGTGTCTCCATTGCTAGGAAGACCTAGGGAAACCAAGAAGGCCTTTGGAGTAGTCACCATTGAACATATATAAGGGAGTTTAATATCAAGGTATATTCATTCTCAAAGGATGTTTTGGTATTAGAGAAAAGGACACTAATTTTCAAATAAATTCAAGGAGAAGTGGAACTCCTAGATTTCTATGTTGTCCAATTTTTTATTTTTGAAATATAAAGATTATCGAGTCAAGAATAGAAGGAGGAAAATTTTGGGGGTTACTTAATCCATATTTCTGTTATTTTCTTAATTATTTCTTTTAGGAAGATTGTTTAACCCATGTATTAATGATTATATTTTGAAAAAGATGATCTAGTTTAGTTTTGGAAGAAAAGCTTTTCCATTAAGAGGATTTTAATTGAATCTATTAATCTTCTCCATAACTTGATCATGAGCGTACAAGCTCATACAATGTATATTTGATTTATCCTCTCATTAAATATCATATATGTGGGTTTTTTTCTCTTCTATACACACACACACACATAGAGAGAGAGAGCACGTGCTTAGGACTTTCATTTATTACTAAAAGATGCATTGATAAAGACATAAATTTACATGAATGGTTCCCACAAGGCATATAAATTCAAGGACATTCTTTATTTTAAAACATCATTCATATATATTATTCAAGTATACATTTATATATTTTGTCTATCCAATTAAAAGTCAAAACTATAAAAGCTTTCACCACAAGGTGGCTACATACCACAATAATTTTGAAATGTTAAAGTAAATTTTAAAATCAGCCCATTGTGATATATAGGTCAAGAAAATTATAGTAATTTTGATGCTTTCCATATAGTTTCCAAGCATAGCCTACTTAGAAAAGATTAAAATTCTACTTATGAATCCTCCTCCATCTGCCTTCTATTTCAATAATTTAGATATACTCTAATTGGGAAACTTTATAAGGAGATCCTTCTTATGTGATTCCTTTGTGATTGATACAAGTTTATATTTTCTTCATTCATTTATATCCTTCATCTATCCCCAAAGGAGAGAAATGATATGAAGGATTACTTTAGTCACTTGGACGTTTATAAGTGAAATGGCCAACATATGTCCTACATTAATTGAAAATTCATAAATGGTTGTCTTTCCAAGCCATGATGAGAACATGGGTGTTGAGTAAAAACAAGCTTACATTTGAGTCCTAAACCATACTTCATTTGTTGAAAATCATAATATAATTATAGCCTTTGTACTTTCTTGTAGAATTATGATTACATAAAATAATGGAATAGTTGTCAGCGTATTTCTTGATATGATCTAGGGTTTAGGTTTGATATAAGCAATCTAGTATGATGTTTGAAATGCAATTTATGATTCTCTAATTTGAATTCAAACATCTGGCCAATAGCTGTTGAGATTGCAACAAGATGATGGAGCTTAGTGAAAAGAGTCGCCTTCAATAAGTGGGCCCGCAGGCTATTTTTGGCGCAAGTCTATTTTTAGACTATGTCTATTTTGAGACATATGGATCATGTCTATGGATTGCAGGTTGCTGTTTATGGATGATTGATCAAGTTGGAAAAAATAGATGGACTTCTATTTTTAGACCACAACGGAGTGACTGCTCAGTCTAAATATAGAACAGTCAAATATTATTAGCTCATAATAATATTTAGGCTATAAACTTTGTCTTATTCTCTTGGAGCACTTCAGGATGAGCTACGGATGTGGTACATGCAGATCCCAGAAGGAAATAGGTGGTTACCTATGGGATGACTAATATTTTCATGCAGGACTTCAGTTAGAACTCAAGTTGAGTTGAGTTTAGTGGACTGGAGGTGCAGTTGATGGAGTTGTGTTCAGTTTAGCTTTGTTAAACTGGTTGTATTTAGTCTAACTGGCAAATAGACTAGAGATGAGTTGGGTGAATTAGTTATTAATTAATTCACAAGTTATTAACTCATAATACAACTAATGAATACATCAGTTAACTCAGTTGCATGTCAGTGCATGTTCAGTTCAGCAGGGACAGGTGTTAGAGGATCAGATTGCTATCAGTTGTGACTATAGTTGTGCATGATGATTTGCACAATCAAGGGATTGAGTATGCCAATGAGGATTGCGTGGTATATCCAAAGGAAATACGAGTTTGCTTCATTCATTCATCAGTATTCTCATGCAGGATTGCGCAGTAGAGGCAGGCAAGCAGCGGAGGAGATTTGAGCCAGTGATTGATTCAGATCTGAGCTGTATTGTGTGTAACAGAGGTGGAGATACTTGTGAGAAGTAGTATGTTGTGTAATGTTACTGACTCAATCATTAATATACAGATAGTTGGGGTTTTTAGCGAGATGCTTTCCCCGGGATACATACTGTGTTAATGTGTGAATGCTCTTGATGTTTTATTGTTATTGATGCTGCTATATTGATGATCAACGTAGAGGAGCTTATGTATTGTGTATGTTTTCCGCAATAGTACATGATCAGGATAATTTCCATTGAATATGTGTTAAATTATTCAAAATTTCTACATGTTATCAGAGCTGTTGATCATCAGATCTACTATTCAGGAAGTGTTTACATTCTATTTCTCTAGGCAGAGCCTCTAATCGGGCCAGGTAGCCTCTGGATTCATCCTTCCTTTGGAAGGTGAAATATCCGGTCAAAGCCCATACAGTCAATCTCTGTACGAGAAATATTGTGTTCTCACGAATCTTAGATCCGAGGCGGTTGAGTTGGTTTCTGGTGGAATTCGAATTTGTGCAGCAGTGTTTTCTTGGTGACAACGCAGCAATGTCTTTCAACGGATTGCGATTGGAGTATGCTCTTGAGGGCAGCTCAAACTATATTGCATGGAAGGACAGGATGGAGGCAGCATTGGATGATAACGGGCTGAAGGAGTTCATAGATACAGATATCCCAAAGCCTAGTGATGCTACTCAAGCTGATGCTTGGCAAAAGAAGATTGCAAAATGTCGAAGGATTCTGTTGGAGGGCGTGAAGGATCACATTGTGTCCAGCCTCCATGGAAAGGCTACTCCATATTTAATGTGGAAATCATTAACAGAATTATTCCAAAGCAAGAGTGATCAGAGGAAGCTGGCGCTCAAAGATAAACTCAGAAACATCAAATGCGAGAAGGGTGACAGTATTCCCAAGTATCTCACGAA
>APFE031544687.1:100077-118950 GCA_000404065.3 Pinus taeda
AGTAAGAGTCTCTTTGAAATATAGACTTAGATGTGTATTGTTTTGAGCTATATTTTATGGTTCTCTCTTTAGCATCAATTTGTGGTGATTTTATTTATTCTTAATTTGTGTTCATCCCAAGCTTCTTGTAATATTACTTTTATAGTGTGTTGGATTTAACTGTGTTGGATTTAACTTTTATTAGAATTGGCCAAAAAAAATACATTTTTCATGGTTTTCCCTTGGAATTATGAAGCGGAAGGAAAATTTGTTTGAACTTTTATTTGAAAGTGCAAGGAAATAGTTGTTTGAACCAGAAAAAACACCTTTTTGATGGTTTTCCCTTGAAATTATGTCCAGGGGAAAGTGCAAGGAAATAGTTGTTTGAACCAGAAAAAACACCTTTTTGATGGTTTTCCCTTGAAATTATGTCCAGGGGATTTTATTTTATTTGTAAGTGCAAGAAAATTCCCTTGCAAAACACCTTTTTCATGGTTTTCCCTTGGAATTATGTCTCATTGGGATTTTATTTGATTGGTTGTTTTTTTTCTCATAATTCATAATGTTATATTTAATTTATAATTTTATAATTTAGAATTATGAGTTATTTTATGTTAAATTTTTAATTTTATGTTTCAAATTCAAATGATAATTTTTTAATTGTTGGAAAATATTTTTTTAATTGGTAAATTGTAGCAAAGTTTATGTTAATATTATTGGGTTGTTTTCATCTTTATTTGATTTTAACTGTTTTTATTGGGTTGTTTTCATCTCTATTTGATGTTTTTTTTAAGTGTTGAAAGGATTCTTTATTGGTAAATTTTAGCAAAGTTTATGTTAATATTATTGGGTTGTTTTCATCTTTATTTGATGAATTTTTTAATTGTTAAAAGGTTTTTTTTATTGGTAAATTGTGGGAAGGTTTATGTTAATATTTTTTTTGTTTTTGTTTTTAAATGGTTAAATTTTGGTGGTGTTTTTTTGTTTTTGATTTTAATTTACGAGTTACTTCTTTTAATGTTATTATTACATAATTCATTAATTCTAATGTTTTGTTTTTTTTTAAGTGTTATTTTTTTTTTTTTTTTTTTTTTTTTTTTTTTTTTTTTTTTTTTTTAATTTTTAAATTAATGTGTATGTTTATTATATAATAATTAGTATATATATTATTTTAATGAGTTTATTTGTGTGGTTTTATTTTCATATTTCGAACTAAAATGGTATGAGTGTATTATATATTTTTCCTATCCAACCAAACTGTTGATAGGTGATTTTTTTTGTATAGTTTTTTTATGTTGGGTAAGTTTTTTGTTGTTGTTGTTGTTATAATTGTTTTAATTTTTTTCAAAAATTTGAATTATAAGATTTTATAAAAATATTTATGTGAAATTGTGGTTTGTTTTTAATTATTTGTTTTTTTCAATTTTGCATTTTTTTTTAAATGAAAGTTATTTATGTGAAATTGTTGTTTTCTTTTGATTATTTATATTGATTTATTTAGTTTCATTTACTAATAATTTAGTGTTCTTCAAGTAAGAGTCTCTTTGAAATATAGACTTAGATGTGTATTGTTTTGAGCTATATTTTATGGTTCTCTCTTTAACATCAATTTATGGTGATTTTATTTATTCTCAATTTGTGTTCATCCCAGCTTCTTGTAATATTACTTTTATAAGGACCCCTATGTCATCTAGTGTGTTGGATTTAACCTTTATTATATAGCTTGTTATTTTTTATTTCTAACCGTTAGAGCATTTAAATTTGTTGACCTTTTTCATGGTTTTCCCTTGGAATGATGTCCAAAGGCTTGAACCGGACAAAAAAACACATTTTTCATGGTTTTCCCTTGGAATTATGTCTAGGGATTTTATTTTATTTGAAAGTGCAAGGAAATCATTGTTTGAACCCGACAAAAGAACACCTTTTTCATGGTTTTCCCTTCGAATTATGCCTTGAGATTTTATTTGATTTGAAAGTGCAAGGAAATGGTTGTTGATAAAAAATCAATTGTCCTTTTGCTCATTTGTCATTCCTTTGCTCATTTTTCTCCAGATTTTATTTTTTTTGCTTATTTATCATTTTCCTATGCTCACTTTTCTCCAAAATTTCAAATTCATTGTATCAAACATTGCATTGGTCATAATTGTTTTGTAATTTGATTTTATCTCTTTGTATGCTTGTGCCCCCTTATACATGAGTAGGGTTATCAAGTGTTAGAATAGGTAATTATTTTCCACTCTAGAGATTTCATTGTAATATATTTCAATGTCTTGCTTTTCTAGATGCTATCATCTTTATATCTTGTTGTGCATATTTTTGCATGGAGATATCGTCTTTTGTGAGTAGGGTTATCAATTGTTAGAATATGTAATTAAAGTGTTAGAATATGTAATTATTTTCAACCGCTAGAAATTTCATTGTAACATATTTCAATGACTTGCTTTTCTAAATGCTATCATCTTTATATCTTGCTGTGCATCCTTTTGCATGAAGATTCCAATAATTACATTGTGTTGTCATTTTCAAAATGATTTCACATGAGATGACTATAAGCCACTATAAATGCATCTTGTTCATTATATTCTATTAAAATAATCATACAATCCAATGTAATTTTATGCATTATATTTCATTATATTTTATTAAAATAATCATACAATCCAATGTAATTTTTCATGCAATTCATATGAATTGACTACAAAACCTTTCAACACTTTTCACCATAGTAAATTATTACATATTTATAAATGTTATATAAATACAAAACCTTTCACCACTTTTCACCATAGTAAATTATTACATATAAATAAAATATCTTTTCACTGATCATGCAATCCCATATGAATTGACTACCTAACCTCTAAACACTTTCCACCGCACTAAACTATTACATGTATATTTTTTTTCAATAACTCTCACTTTCAATGAACCATAACATAAAAGATAAATATGCTTTTTATAAATTTCTATCATTTCAAAATTTTGTCTTCCATTCCAGTCCCTTTTTTTCTCTATTATTAAAACTCTGCTCTTTAATCGGTGGTGGTATGATTCTTCAATATATCGTCTATTTTATTAAAACCTTTGATTTTTGGAAGGCAAAAGCCATAAAGTTCTAATTTATGTTGCCGGACAACTCATATATGATTTTAAAATTCCTAAAGCGACAATTATGTTTACTTTATTTTGGGGAGGGTTCAGTTTCTTTCCGTCAGTCTAAAATTGCCACCTCTTCAACTAGCATGTGGGAGATTTCTAGATTTTAAGTTCCTCTAGTTTTGGTAGTAACTATTTTTATTTTTTATTTTTTAATCTAGAATAATCCATAATTGGTAAGAGTTATTTTGAACGGGGCAAAATTAAATTCAATTGACTGCCACTATAAATTTAGATTAAGTGCAACAGCTTATAAATAGTATATAATAGCAATTAATTTATGCCTCAACAACAATCGAGACGTGCGCTCCAGAATCACCTACTTTTCTAATTTTCTAGCCAAAACACAACATGCCACTCTTCCTTATCCAGTGTAGTAAAATATATGGGCACCCATGACTTAGAGGTTTGGTTGAAAGTGGATCACAATTTAAAGTGGAATATGATTGATTAAAGAGTTGGAAAATGTGGCACCAAATAGGTTGTTCCAGAATACCACCTCCTCACGACTTAAATTTAAAATTCATGTTTTATTGTGGAGTCACGCATCATCTTTGACTATATATTTAAAAATTTCAATCCTTTAAAGTCACTTTTACAGTTTCATAAATTTCGTGGAATTATGTGTTATTAAGTTTCAAGGACACCTAACACCATAATAAAGAAAGACGCAGAGATTATTAAAAGGCATACAAGTTACAAGCGTGGCATAAAAGCATTGAATGTGTACGGTGTCTGAAAAGACTTTAACTAAATTATGTTTGAACTCAATGTTTACGGAACAAACGGAAAAAAGTATACTTGCTTATTATTCATCAAAATAATATTTTGGTTAGAGTCTATTTTACTATAATTAAATTCAACTATAAGTATATGCAATCATTTTTTTCTGAATAAGGCTATTTTACACTCATTATCATAAGTAGAATGTTCGATTTTTTTGGGCTAACCATAATATTTGTTGTGTAATATTGATAAATTAATGATGTAAATTTGAACATTATATTTGAGTTTTTCGCATTGTTCAAATTTTTTTTATGCTTTGTAAAAATAAAATATTATGTTAAATTAATAAAATATAACTTTTTAAATTAAATTGATTATATATTTTGATTTAATGTTTTTTTAATATTAAAAATAAATATTTAAATTTTACATTATGAAAATTAAAATTTGTATTTTTGATTTTCCATTTTGAAATTTTATAGACTATCAAAATTGATATCTTTGTTATTTAATTACATTTTCTTGTTCAACATGTTTTTTTTCTTCTTAGGATAATAAATGGTCATTTAAATTCTATGTTTATTTGTTAAATGTTTTGTTTTTTCACGTTAAATGAAAATAAAAATACATCATATTTCTTTGTCATATTATATATAATTTATTTTTTTTTTCAAATAATGAGAATGGCCATTAAATTCTACATTTATTTGTTAAATGTTTTTGTTTTTTTTTTCCCCGCACTAAGAGGGAAACATACAACTCAGAATCTAAATGCGAGCCTATATGGTGTCAATATATAGTGTCCTATATTAAAGGCATCCAAAATGAATAATAAGGGTGATAAATTCAAAATAGTATATAAATAAAATTCAACGTGGTTTATTTGGGAAAATTAATTTAAATAAAGACAAACATCAATCAATTAGATAAATTTCCAGATATGGAATGAAAAAAACTAAAATGATTTAAAATAGTTATATTATTATTTTATAAATTCTAAGAACTTGAAATAGTAAAAATAATAATATTAATTACATATGGTATACTTTATTAATTCACATACTATAGTAATGACTATAGTGTAGTTTTTGCTTTTAAAATAATTCAACACAAATCAAAACATTGCTTCTTATTCTATTTACTTTTTGGATATATCAAATATTTACAACAATATTTTTTAACTAATAAAAGAATTGAAGATTTTATTTGGATTCTTCTCTAGGCATATCACACATCATACATACTCATATTTTGGTTAAATCTTATATTTCATAAAAAAAAACTTTTCACCAAATGGAATAATGGTAAATCTTATATATCAAGAGAGATAGAGAGATACATAGTTTAATAAATTCATTATTAAGAGAAATATTGGGTTGTGCGATCTATGAGAAGAGTCTAGGTTTAGGGTTTTGCAACTACAGGCTGTGACCCCCTACTCCCCCCTCTGACACTTCACACGTTTTCTCCATCCTCTTTCCATATGGCATAATAGACAAGGAAAAAATTGATTATTTAGAGGACCCACTCGAAGGAGTCTAGATTTGGGCCCTTCCCCTCTAGGCCAACTTGTGGCAGGACTCACTAATTCAATCTACTAACATTTTGACAATAGTTCCCTCCTTGGAAGTGACGATGGTAGAATCATGCCCTCAAATCCTGGCTCAATCATATTTAATGTGGAAGCTTGTGCTAGTACTATTATTTATATTCACAAGGGCCCAATCCCCAAACAACTTTAGTTTTTAACCTTTCTGTAGGTATTTATCACGTATTTCGACTCATATTTCCTCTCCACGGTCTCTGCTAGATATGATGACTTGGCATAATGCTTTTATCATGGATCCCACTATTTTATCGATCTACAACACAACACTTTCTCGCCTCCCTCCCCCTCCCACGTTGCAGTTCAATTTATTAAGTTGTTTATTGAATGTAGATATGTTAAGCAACAACAACAACTCGATCCAACGTTCCCTTCCCTTCTTTGAAAAAGGGGAACCTAGGTCACATAAAAAATGTGTCAAGGGAAAGGCTAAGGAGCCTTTTCTTATTGTAGGAGTGCATAACAAACTCCATAACATATCAAATATGAAGAATTTAACATTGATTGTTAGATTCACGAGCAAGAGGTGCTCGATGGTGGCCCTCAGGAACTGGAAAAACCAACATTTCTTCCCTCTTTTAGGCTACTCTTTGAAGTGCATGATTCTTATGAAAGGTTGGCTAGGGTAGATTACCCCCTCAAGTGAAGATGCAAAGAAGATATTGAACATTCTCTAGTGTTGGGGCACACATACGCTATTTCTCAAAAGAATGATAATGAATTTTATGCTATATCAAAGAAGCTCTCATATGTTCCCATTTGGTTAGAAGAGTTATTTAAATAACTATTTATTCTAGCCATAAGAGATTTTTAAAGAGATAAGGACCATCTTTTGGTTTTATTATAGAACTTGAAGAGAACCATTCCCTTCCCTTCCTTGATGGTTCCCTCTCTCACCAAGTCTATCAAAATAAAACCCATACCGATAGATACCTTCATGCCAACTCTCACCATCATCCTGCTCAAAAGTCTGTTGTGCATAAAACCATTTTTCCCAGAGCCATTCAGATCTCCTCCTCTCTATCCTTTCCCAAATAAACATTCGATGTAACCGAATCCCTTAAATCAAATGGTTACTCCTCATCCTAGATTTCCAGAGCCTTTCATTCGGCTCTCCACCCCAAGCCTAAAATCCATCCCAATAGTTACCCTCCCTTAGCCAAGGTAACCTTACCCTATATTCAAGGATTTAGCAATCATATTTCAAAAATTGTTTCGAAAAATAATATCAAGGCCTTTTCCAAACCCTAGAAAATCCTCAGCCAACTCTTCAGATCGTTTAAAGATAAAAACAAGGCCCTGAAGTTTATGAAATCCATTGCTCCCATGGAATGTCTTACATAAGACAGATGGTAGATCCTTCAAAGCTTAGCTTAAATAACATATGGCTGACACCTACCATAACCGCATTGCTAAATTCGCCTTTGTTGAGCACTCCCATAATATGAAGCATCTTATTAGTTTTGATAAAACCAAAATCTTAGTCTTTGCACCCTTTCATACCAACGGAGTCATTAGGGAAGCCCTCAAAACTAAAAAACACCCTAACAATTTTAATCAGGATGATGAATATTATTTAAGCCAATCCTGGAAATCCATGTTTCATTTTTTACTCTCTAAAACCTGTCCCTAATCCCCCTAGATTCAAGTTCCAACCCCTCTTAACCCTCACTCTCCCATTCCTTTTCTTCCTCTTTTTATTGTTTTCCTCCTTGTTCGATCCCTTTAACTGTTCCCTTCCATCTACCTTCAATTTGTATTTCATGTCTTCCCCTCCTTGGATTGTTCCCCTTCTCTAATTTGTCTCCCTTGTTTCTATGTTCTATAGTTTGACTTTCTTGTTTCAATTTAATTTTAATTTAGTTTATTAATTTTTTTAATTTATTTTAATTTAGTTCTCCTTTTTAAATTTAGTTAATAATAAATATTAATTTAATTTAATTCCATTCTCTTTTCCTTATTAACATTTATAACTCATAATTAAATTAAATTCTTTAATTCTTTTAATTCCTATATTAATCTAATTTTAGCAATCTTAATTTACTAATTATTACATTTTCAATGATTATTATAATCCATTATTCCTAATCATTTCAAAGATTCATTAATTCCTTTTAACCATAATTTCCTTTTTAATATTCTTTAATTAATAAATTGTTATCCTTTAATTATGATTAATTATTATAATTAACTTAATTGAGTTCTCTTTTAATTCCCTTTCCTAATTAATCTTTATAAACTTAAAATTATAAAATTCTTTCAGCCTAAAATTAATTCTATTAATTCTTTTATTAATCTAATTTTACCAATCTTATTTAATTGATTATTACGTTTTAATGATTATTATTATCCATTATTCCTAGATATTTTTTACATCATTAATTTCTTTTCAGCACAACAATTTTTTTTAATATGTTAATCGATTTTTTTTAATATTTTATTCCAAATTTCTTTTTAATTCATAACAAAATTTTTACTTTTGTGTTCTCCTCTTGAATTAACCTTTTCAACTCATTCAATTTCATTTAATTTTACTTTAACCCTTGTTCATATATTCTTTTACTTTAATCAAACATAAAAAAATTCATATCTGTTATTTTTTTCCTCCTATAATGGCTAAAAATTTTTCCTCCTCCAGCGATTATATTCCAACACCATCCTCTATTTATAAAAGTCCAACACTCTTCACATCATCAACAAGCTTCAATTCCTTGAAGATGGGTGAAGGGTTCACCCTACAAGTTGGGCGAAACATTGATCACAACACACAGTTCTCCAGATTCATTCCTCATCAATAACACTTATTAAAATTGCCAACTATTTCCTGATATTTGACTCTTTTGAGGAGAATGATGATTTGATGAGTGTTATATCAAAAAGGGAGCTAGAAAATGTCCAACTATAAAAAAGAAAAGATCCCAGGGCCAAATGGTCTCCCTATTGAATTTTAAATCAATTGATTTGACTTCATTAGGGATGAGCTTTTCAGAGTAGTAGAATTTTCCAAAACATCTAGCAAAATATTGACCCCATTTAACTCCACATTTCTTTCTCTAATACCTAAATAGGACTCTACATCCAAATTTGACCTATTTGGACCTATTTCACTTTCCAACTCTATTTACAAGATAATTAAAAAAATCATATCCCTTTTGCCTAAAGCTTATCTTGTTCAATCACATTTCTCTAAAACAATTCAATTTCTTAGAAGAGAGGCAGATCCATGAAGCAATTGGTCTTACTCAAGAAGGGCTCCACTTTAATCACATATCAAAACAAAAATATCTTATCTTTTGTTAGGTCCCTATAATACTAATGTAGCCCACATATTGTTATTGTTGTGCCCCATATAAGCCCAATGTTTCTATTGTTGTGTCCTTACATTATTATTGTTATGTAGGCCCTAATTATATTTTGACCCTTTAGACACCTATATATACCAAGGAGGTCTTTTCATTTGAATTATAAAAAAATTGTTCATTTATGTGATGTAAATGGAGGTTGTCCCCTTGAAGTGTTAAATTGTAGCAAGAAAAGGCTTCATTTGACTTGCGCCTTAGTCAAATGGAGAAGTTTGATTTTCCACTTCAGCAGGATGAGTTGGTAGGCAGTTAGCAGAAGTGACATGGCCAAATCACTCAGTTAAGTTAGTCAATTTGAGTTTGTGGGCTAGAAGTAGAGTTGTGTGCAAGTTGGTGGCTAATATATAGCTATATAGAGGTGTTATTTTTAGTGAAGGTTAGTTATCTAAGATCTAGTATAGAATAGAGTCAGTATGAGTTCATTTGAGTAATTGTAACTATTGTAAACTCAACTACCTCTCAGTTAACTAGTTAATTTACTAAAAATAGCCCTATTCATGCATGCAATTTGAATTGCCTAGTGAAGTGGAGGAAAGAGGCATAATTGTAATCATTATTGTACACTAGTGAGTGTACAGAGTTTTCATGTACTAGGTGAGCCATTTATCTTAAGATTTGCAAAAGGAAATATGAGCTTCCCTATTCTTTAGGAGCAGGAATTGGGTAAGGAAATAGGAGGAAGCAAGAGGTCTATTTTGGCTAAGTTTTAGCTAGAGCAGACTTAGGAGGAGATCAATATTGCACTTCAGGTTGAGCTTCAAGAATTGAAATAGTCATTGTAATATATCATTGTTCTCATATGATATAATACAAATAGAGGAGGGTTTTTTCTATAATACAAATAGAGGGGGTGTTTTTCCTAGTTGGGTTCTTGAGTAAAAACTTTGTTCCTTGTGATTGAATGATTGCATGTGTTTCTTTCATATGTTTTCCCTTCCTCAGATTGAGTAGAAGAAATTTGTGATTATCTTTTTCAGTATGAATTCATAAGCAATTGAAAATTTCAAGTTATTTTTACATGGTATCAAATCTATTGAAAACAACATAGAAATAAGGTTCTTGACAATCTCTTAAAGAAATTTTGAATAACGAATTTGTGGTGTAGGTATTTATTCAATGCAGGAACATTGTCTTTCAATGGAATGGAGCTTGAATATGCATTGGGGGGAACTTCGAATTTATGTGCTTCGAAAGACATAATGGAGGTTGTGTTGAATGAAAATGGAGTATTAGAATACACAAAATAGATGTTCCCAAATCAACAACATTAGATGCACAATAGATGGATCAGTGGAGGAAAGATATTGCAAAATCTAGGAGGATTGTCCTAAAGGGAGTCAGAGACCAAGTGGTTTCGAATTTTCATGGAAAGGAGACTACTTTTTCAATATGGAAAACTCTCACATACTTATTCAAAGGAAAAAGTGATGCTGAGAAGTTGGAATTGAGAGATAAGCTTAGGAACATTCAAATGAATAAAAATGAAACTATTGTTCAATACCTATCCATATTCACTCAGGTGAGAGATGAACTCGAAGGAGTTGGAGAGACTGTGCTACCATATGAACTTGTGAGCTTAACACTCCTTGGTCTTCCAAATTCCTGGCATAACTATCAAGATTCAGTTAATGGAAGAGACAAGCTCCCAAATTGTGAGAGACTTTGTTCTAACTTGGTGCAGGAGGCGATTAGAAGAAACACTAGAGATGAAGTCACATCTAGAATTGATGAGGAATAAAGCTTTTCCTTAGCTAGAAAAGGAAAGAAATCCAAAGGAAAGAAGGCCCAAGGAAAGGTAGAATCCATCCAGAACTATGGAAAGAAGAAATATCTCAATAAAATTAAAATTTTTCACTACCATGAGTATGGACACTATGCAACCAAGTGTCATCACAAGAAATCCAATAAGATGTCTGCAACAATAGTAGGAGGAGGTATTCTCACATCACAATTTTAGTTGGATTTCACCCTCATTGCTTGCATGACAAGTATTATATGAGGTATTATATGGTACTTAGACTCTAGTGCTTCATTTCATATGACAGGAAATAAGAAGTTATTCAACAACTTAAAGGAGAAGGATCAACACTTACACATAGACCTTGGAGATGATGGAAGGTATAATACCAAATGGATTGGTACTGTCACATTTAAGAGGGAGTTAGGCTCCCATATTCACCTAAAGAATGTAATGTATGTATCTAGTATGCAGAAAAATCTAGTTTCTATAGCTGTACTTGAAGACAGAGGATATGATGTGGTGTTTTGTAGAAGGAAGGCATATTTGAAGCATGTTGCTATTGGAAAAGTAAAACAAATTGGTGTTCAGGTTAAAAATATCTACAAGCTAGAGGTGGATGCATATGCTACATTTCACAGCAAGGCAAAACATTTGACTTAGTTACCGGAGAATCCACAGTACGAACCATTTTTCTGTCAACGTTTCAAATCCCAACTGGGATCCATAGGCACATGGGACACCTACACCATGGATCTTTCAAATCCCAATTGGGATCCATAGGCACATGGGACACCTACACCATGGATCTTTGAAAATAATGCAACAAACAACCACGAGACTTCCAAAATGCACTGTTGGTCAACATGATGTTTGTAAGGTATACAATCTTGGAAAATGTGTTAAATCCTCCTTCCAGGGCCTAGATAGTAGAGCTAGAGTCATCTTGGAATGAGTTCACTCAGATGTGTGTAGACCGTTTTCCACAGTCTCAATTGCAAAGCACAAGTGTTATGTGATCTTCATGTTGGAAAATTGGCATTGTCTAGATGGCTAGTGGCTACAATTGGTTGGAATTGATGTCAAGAATCATGCTGAGAGATGTGTTGAGTAGTTGGTTTTTCCTGACTATTGGAAAGAGTGTTGGTGTTTATGTCAACTATACTAGCATGGAGGTTTGTGGAGGTAGATGTTGGCCTTGATGTTCCCTGGCCTAGCTGTGATGGTCACTGGGCTAGTTTGATGTGCTTGATGTGTCACCATAGTAGTAGGCTTATTGGAGAAGCCATAAAATGATGGCTAGGTTGTTGGGAGTCCCATAATTTCTCCGAAGAACATGTTTTAGGAACAAGAAGAAGGGTCAAGATGTAAAGAACAACAAAGGGTTTACAATTATTTTTCAGGTAGTAGATGGGCTCAAAGTGATGCAGGAGCATTCAGGACAAGGAAAATCAGCGTAAATAGTAGACATAGGGGGTCATGCATTTTAGGAAAATGTTTTCCTAAGTATGAAGTTAATGCAATATTTAGGCTTTTAAGTATGATTTAATTAGATAATGGGAGAATATGTAAATGCTCTCAAAATAAATAAATGAGAACATGAGTGGTAGAAGTCAAAGCCAATTCTCTTGGAGCAAGAGAGAGCTTTTAGGAATTAACTAGAGTAGATATGGACCATTGAGCTGATAAGGACACTTTTCTGCTTTAAAACAGAAGGAAAAGATGGAATGGATAAAGTCTGCCACATATGTATGCATGTAGCAAGCTTTAGGGCTTTATTTGAGTGATTTAAGGAAAGGATGGGATCAATAATCCAATCCCAGTTTCTATATAAACATATGTAAGCCTACGGGTAGAGGAGGAGGCCAATAATAGGAAATCAGGTCTGTGTGTGTGTGTGACCGAGACCGAGGAGTCTCGAGTGAAATCTGTCTTTTACATTAATATATATACATAGTTATTTCTGAATGTCTTAATAGATTTGGATGCATGTTGATTTGTACGTGAACTCATAGGCTCTATGATAGGGGGTTACAGACAGAGTTCTGCGGAACACGCAGAGGAGACATTGAGGACTATTCAAGTAGAACAGTAGAGTGAAATTGGGCGAGATAGAACCCAAGAGGAAAGCACAAAGAGGAGAACGATTCAGAGAATCATCATGGACCTTTGAGTCCCATTGAAGCATCAGAGAGGCACTCTAAAGTGGAAAGTTTGAGGACTTAGGTGCAAGTGGAACAAATTGAGCAACGAAAGGGTGTAAGACAAAACCTTAAAGAAACTTGGAATATATAGAGAAACTGAAGAAAACACAGAAAACCCAAGTAAAAGAGTACGAGTGGAGAAGTGAAGTTCGACACTCAGCAACCGTTGGATCAGTTAGATCTACGGCTGAGATCAAATCGCAGTGGAAGAATCCTTTTTTAAGTTATCAGAATGAGCCTTGGAGATTTGCGTGGAGAAAATAGTGATTAATCATGGACCGTTAGATCGCGGCCAGATCAACAGTCGTGATGAAATCGCATATCGGTGATCGGAGGCACCAAGGGTCAGTGCTTATGACTGTTGAGATATCACTGATAGCGATATATTGGTGATTGACGTCGAGGTTTATCGGCGATCGAGATCGAAGCTGGCGGAGATCAGAGAAATAGTGCGGAACAATGGTTAACGGACCTCAAGATATTATAGTCGTGGTTGTAATAGTTTTGAGAGCCACTATATGTGTTTTAGAGCGGGTTTTCCCATTATTCCTTTGTATTTATGTTTTAAGTGATGCGACCCAATTCCAAAGGAAAATCACATGTCGGAAGGTGTGAGGCATATATGTAATATGAACCATTGGACATGCAACGACTAATTGCGATAAAGGTGGTGTCTCAGGGTCTGTGCATAACCCGTGTAGTGGCGGAGAAAGTTATGTTTTGAGCTTTTTCCCTTTATACATGGATTTTATAAGGAAGAGTGCCAATAGAGAATTTAAGTGTTAATATATATATTAACCAAAGCTACACGGGAAGGATATATACGTATAAGTGGCTTAAGGGTGGTTTAAAGGTTTTGAAAGGGTTTTAATTCCCGATATAAATATTTAAAAGGAAATCTTTAACCAAAGCCTCATACGAAGGCTTGAGGGTGAAAATAGTCCCAATAGAGGTTTCAAGCGAGGTGATTGAAGTTCCTATACAAAGAAACTTATAAGAGGGCCACTTGACCATTTATGGTCTGTATATTTGACTCCTTCGTTGAGTTAAATGTCCTAGGACAGGTGTAGATGCATTATTATGTAAAATGCATACTTTGGGTATGTGCGGGTGTTTTACCCATACCCTGCACCACAAAGCCTACATCAAACCTTCCCTAATGGAAAGTTCTCTCAAAGAGATTTCCAATAGTACGAGGAAGTCTTAAAATGGTCTCCTAGATCAGGAATTATTCCTAGTCAAAGTTTGGTGACTTAAACCATGAAAGTAGAGTTAAAAGGTGCTTGGAGGAGTCTTGGCACATAGCCAAATTTGGCAGCACTACCAAATTCAGTAGAGATGGTGGCAGAAACTTAGAACCTTGAAAGGCTCAGCACCTCGAGACCTCAAAACTTTGTAACCATAATGTAATTCCCCTTTAAGAAAGTTTTGATCTAATACCAGGGCAGCAGGGCCAAATTTCGGGACCTAATATTGGAAGGATAGAGCAGGAAACATATTAGAGGCCGGAGCATCAAGACCTCGAAAGGTCAAAACATTAGGAACTTGACGATTTACTTGAAAGGGACCCAGGATGGCATGGAACTAGGGTAGCAGGCAAAATTTCGGAAGCCCAAAATATCAGAGGCCAGAATTTCGAAGGGTGAGAGTAGGATGGAACCTTGAGAGGACAAGACCATCAAAACCTTAGAGTTTTGCAAGTCCTTATAAATTGGATTCTTGGAACATTGGTATTGGAGAAGGCTCAAAGCATTGGGACCTGATATTGAAAGGATTGAGATGATCATATCAAGACCTGAAATCAGAAGGACTGACATGATCATATTGGAACCTCAGAGTAGCATAATATTGAGGAGTAAGAAAAACCTCAAAGGTTCGGAATGTCAGGCTTTTGGAACCTCGTAATTTCTTATGAATGCGATTATTTGAAAGTGTCGAGGGATGCAGAGCAATGATTTATAAAGGAATTTGCGTGCAAAACCAAAGAACCAGGGAACCTTTCTCTATCCTCTAATAAGACACATGATAGAAGGTGATCGACCTTGAGAAGCTGATGAGGTAGATGACATCAGCATTGTCAGACCAGGAAATAACTCCATAAGGAAAAAATGATTCGACTGTATTATTCCATCAGGCAGGTGTTTATTATATACATGAGGGAGAGACTGTTTAGTTCATCTCCCAATGATTGTTCATATTTCTAATTTATTTATTTACATAAATTCACCCAACCACAAGGATTAGGTGTCAACATTCCCCCCCTTAATCTGAAGGGATGTTGGTGAGTCCAAGCATCATTTTGAATTGTTCAAGCTTTTCTCTTCCAAGCGCTTTGGTGAAGATGTCTGCAATTTGCTCATTTGTGGAACAATGATGGAGATGGATTGTTTTGGCCTCAACATGATGTCGAATTAGATGATATTTAGTATTAATGTGCTTCGTTCGATCATGGAATTTTGGGTTCTTGGCCAAATTTATTGCAGATGTATTATCAATCATGACTGGATTTGATTGTACTTGTTTTACCTGCAAATCTTCAAGAATTTTCCTGAGCCAGACAATTTCTTTTGTTGCTTCAGCTGCTGCCACGTATTCTGCTTCTGTTGTGGAATCTGCTGGAACTGATTGTTTGCGTGATCTCTAGGAGACAGCTCCTGATCCAAGACTCATAGCATATCGTAAAGTTGATACTCCAATTTCTTTGTCTCCATCAAAGTTTGAATCAGAGTATCCAATCAAGCTGAAGTCGTCCACCTGTGTGTACTTGATTCCAAAGTCTTAAGTTCCCTTCAAGTCCCTTAAAACTATTTTTGCAGCAGACCAATGTCCCTCACAAGGCTTTTGCATAAACCTGGAGAGGATTCCAACAACGAACGAAATGTCTGGTCTGGTAGTAGTTAGGTAGTTGAGACTTCCTACAAGCTGTCTACACTTTGTTGCATCCTCAAATTCTTTTTCTTCAATAGATGTGAGCTTTAAATTTTGTTCCATTGGATTAGTAAGAGGATTGCAGTCTATCATGCCAAACCTATTCAACAGATCTCCAATGTATTTCTTTTGAGAAAGAAATATGGACTTTGGATGTTAGGTTACTTCAATGCCAAGATAGTAATGAACATAGCCCAAATCAGTCATTTCAAAACTTTTCCCCAATTCCTTCTTTATGGATGCAATGTAGCTTTCAGTGTTCCCTGTCATCAAAAGATCATCTACATATACCACAAGATATACAACTGTTTTGCCAACTTTCTTGACAAATAAAGTTGCATCATCAAGATCAAAAATATTGAAATTTGAGTTTCAGAAGATGCTCAGTTAGTTTTTCATACCAGGCTCGCGGTGCTTGTTTGAGGCCATACAAGGACTTCACAAGTTTTCATACTTTATGTTCATTTCCTTTCACAACAAATCCTTCAGGCCGGGACATAAAAAATTCTCTTTTAAATCTCCATTTAGGAAAGCAGTTTTTACGTCCATTTGGTGGACTTTCCAACCATTCTGAGCTGCTAATGCAAAGAGTGTCCGGATGGTAGCCCATTTTTATGTGGGGGAAAAAGTGTCCTCATAATCGACCCTTCCTTTTGTGCAAAACCTTTTGCCACAAGCCTAGCTTTGTGCTTGTCAAGTGAGCCATCAACTTTATACTTGTTCTTGTAGGCCCACTTGCAGCCAATTGGTTTGATTCCTAATGGAGGATCAACCAGCTTCCAAGTGCCGTTCTTTATGAGGGCATCATACTCCTTTTGCATCGCTTCTTTCCATTCATCATGAGAAGCGGATTCTTTGAAGGAAGTTGGTTCAAAATCTGTAGACAAGTTCAATTCACAATCATAAGAAACATCCATATCAATAGGTGAATTAGATTCATCTACATCACCTCATTTTGTTGGTTTGAATTTATGGTTCCTATCTTTCCAACTTCATCAGGATGAACACTTTCAAGTGTCTTTGTCAGCCACTTTGGGGGACCTTTCTCAGATGGTCTAGGTTGCTCTGTTGATTGAGTTGGGACTGAATCAAGATTGAGTCTCCCAATTCTATCAATTACATCACTTAAAGCATCATCTGTCGTTGGAGTTTCATGAGGGGGAGAGTGTTATTCAGAAGAAGATTCCACATGTTGATCTAGTATAGGAATCCCCCCTTCAAGATGTGGAATCTGATTGTCAAATTCTTGAAATGATTTTGCTTTTGCGAATCTATCCAAGCAATCAAGTTGCTGCTCAACAACATTGTCAGTTTTGGATGATTCAAGGAAAATTACATCTCTAGATACAACAAATTTCTTATTTACTTCATCATAGAGGTGGTATGCTTTGGAGGTGTTTGAATACCCCAGGAAGATACACTTACGACTTCTAGCACCAAGTTTGTTTCTATGTACCTTTGGTATCAAGGCATAACAGGTGGAACCAAAGACCCTGAGATGCTTTACCGAAGGAACATGTCTATACCACATTTCATAAGGAGTCTTGTTTCTAATAGCATTAGATGGACATCTATTCTTTATATATGCAGCACATAGAACAGCATCAGCCCAAAACATTATCTTTACATTTTGAAGAAGAGCATAGATCATACCATATTTAAGATTGTCCTATTCATTCTTTCAGCTACACCATTTTGTTGGGGATTATAAGGTACAGTTTTTTGATGTTTGATCCCATGTTGGTGAAGATAGTTTTCAAATTCATTTGATGTGTATTCTTTTCCATTATCAGTGCGAATATACCCAATATGAGATTGTGCATCATTTTCAATCCATTTATGAAAATTCTTGAATGTTTGAAAAGCATCAGATTTGTTCTTCAATAAATAAACCCAACACGTTTTGGTGTAGTCATCAAGAAATGTCGTGATATATTTATTTCCACTTGTAGAAGGAACATGCATTGGACCACATAACTCTGAATGAATGAGTTCAAGTTTTCTATGTGCTCTTGAATGTGAATTACGAAAACACTGTTTTCTTTGCTTTCCTAGAATGCAAGCATCACATTGCTTAAGTTTCCTAGGAATTGTAGGCAAACCAACAACACCATTTTTCTTCAATAAGCAGAGACTGTCATAGTTAAAATGTCCAAATCTAGCATGCCATAATAAACTTGATGGAAGTGTACCTTCTTCATGATGATAATTGTATGAGAAATGTTGTGCATGAGCAGAGGTTCCTTGCAACTTGATAAGCCTTTCTTCTTCTATTCCCCTCATGACAAGTGAGTGGTCAGATGATTTTCTTACCTCAAGCTTGCCATCAAACATATGAATGGAGTGACCTTGCAGGTGGATGTGGAGCAAGGACAACAAGTTTCTCTTGAGCTATGGGAGATATAGAACATGATGTAGAAGAAATTCTAGAAGACCAAGCAATTTAAGCCTGATTGTACCAAGCCCTGATGGCTTGATTTTTGATTGATCTGCAAAGTATACTTCTCCATCAACATTGTTAGTGAAATCTTCAAAAAAATATTTTCTATGAGTCATGTGGCAGGTTGCTCCTGAATCAAGAAACCAATCATTTTTCCAAGAAGCAAGTGAAGCATTAAATAAATCTTCATTTACCAATGTTACATTGTGCCTCAACATAGTGAGCGGATTCAGGTGATTTACCTTTGTCTGTATCATCAGTTTTACCTTTCTGTTGGTTTCTTCTCTGCTCAATTTTGTCCCATGGTAGCTTGCATGTAGAGGCATCATGTGATTCATTTCTTTTGCAGCGAATACAATGTAAATCTGCCTTTTCTCCTTGAGGATGTCTGCCCCCCCTGCCTCTGAAATATCTTCCTCTTCCTCTTCGACCACCTCTTCCTCTTGTAGAATCTTGAGCAGGATAGTTTTCTTTATGAGCAAGGCACACAACCTCTTCAGAAGATTCAGGGGCTGTCTTCTTTCCAAAAGCTTTCTCTCTTTCAGCAAACTTTTTCACAAGAGAGTCAAAGGTTATATCTTTGAGATTTCCATTTGCTTGCAATGACTCAAGATAATTGGAGTAAGTAGGATAAAGTGCATTGAGAAAATAAATAAGAGGAATATCCAATTCAACCTTAGTGGATTTGATATCATGCATTATAGACTTTACTTCAGATGCAAGAGCAAGAGGAT